>JAAAKG020169197.1:0-27772 GCA_010014905.2 Druon quercuslanigerum | reverse complement strand
TTGAGAGGAGCTCCCGGAGATCAGCTGTAGCTCCTTTCCAAATAAATATTTTTACTAATACTAAGTCTTAAAATACATTTAAAAGATACCATAATATGTGTACAAATTTTTAGATTAATTAATTAAAAAGTTTTCTCAGAAAAATTTCTGGAAAATTCGCTTTTTTCGGCCTTCTAACTGTATATAACCCCTTAAGTACTTTGATTGATTTCAATTTTTTATACGAATAAAGAAAAGCTAAGCTTTTTTCTATTACCTTAACGATTATAATTTTTACTTCTATCGATTGATGTATGTTATGCGCGAAGCATTACCCGTTTCTCCACTACGCATTTAATTGGGAAGGGAATCATAGTAGGAAAATAGAATGTGTTAATATTATAGGTCAATCGATTTGTCTTGTACCAAAGAACCTTTTATATTCTTACATCTACTTTGAATTATGTGAATGAAAAAAGTGTTACTATAAAAAATCGATTTTCAAAATATTATTATTTGCAAAAAAAATGCAAAAAATATTTTTAGAAATCCTTTGATCAGTTTCAATATATTAGGGGTGAAAATAATTTCTCCAAATTTATAGGTAGAACTGAACTACTGATGATTAGTAGAAATTTACTGATTCAATTAGTTACATAAAAATTACTAATTCATTCAATTATCCGAAAGAAAAGAGCCCAGCCGCGAATTTACTGATTGAACAGTAAGATTTCAAATGATGAAATCAGTTAATTTTAAAAGGTTATATTTCGCATACATTCTGGTCCGCTTTTAAATTAATTTAATTAAGAAATAAGATTCGAAAAATTTCAAAAACTGGACGTTCGCAGAAGTTTGTCTTCCCAGAGTGTTCCGCAATCCACATAATTCGACACTTTGACGGTGCTTGACGGGACTCGTCCTCGGTGACAATGGCTCACCACATTTGTGTGGCACTTTACTCAAACGATATTCATAGCGGGTTTTTTAAAAATATATTCTTTATTAAATAAAATCACCTTTAATGTATTTTTTTCGGTTATTTTATTAGGTTTCAAAACCAACAAACTTTTAAATTCGATGATGATATTTTTTTCAATTGTCACTTTCAATGTCACAGGATAATGAATTTTTCTTATCGTCCACGATGGCGTGATTTAATTAAGTTATGTTCTATTGGCGTTTTTATTACGATTTAGATTTGTTAACATTATGAAATAACTGATTCATCAGTGAAAATTCAATAAGCTGATTAGTTAGTAAAAATTTTACTAATTACATCAGTAAATATTATGAAATAATTGATTCATCAGTAAAAAGTTAATAAACGGATGTAATTAATAAAAATTTTACTAATTCAAAGTAAGAGAGCACACACACACAAATACACAAATACGGACAATTGCTTAGAACATTGCATTAGGCATCTTCAAATTGAGGCAAGGTTTAATTGAATGAATTCAAATTTTTTGACAATGTTACCATTACAAAGCTGCCTCTACGAGGACGCAAGAAAAGTAATATTTTTAGTTTAAATTAATATTTAGTTTTTAATAATTTTTGATAAATTATTCTAAAGTGCAATTCAGGTGAAGATTCACTGTCAATCACCAAGGAAGCAATTTGATTCACTTATTTGTTTAAAACAAATTCATAAAATATTTAATCATGCGCGTTGCTATTAAACATATTTGTTGGGTCGTTGCTTCCTATTTTTAGGTATGTTTGCATGAATCTAGCTTTTCCAATGAATACCCAAGGTGGGATGGACAGGAGAACCCCTCTCCCTTTCGCAGCTTCACCAATCAAGTTTGCAAGCTTTAAGGCTTTTGCTATTCGTCTTGAAAAGCTGCATGACTAGCACAGGCCTGTTTTTTAAAAAAAACCTATTTTGAAGGATTATTATTATTATATTATATTTAATTAATTTAGGGCTATATGTTGCATGTCTGTCAATCTGCATCACCCGGAAGGGTAAAATAAATTTTCGTTTATTTAATGGGACGAACAGAACGCTCAGGGTATCAAAATTGCATGATTTTAACTATATTCGTCTTGAGAGCTGTGCGTCTGGCAATTTAACAACATGGACATTATAGGTGGTTCTCTTTTACTTTTCTCCCTCTAAAGAGTGATTTCTTGCTTAAAACTCTGATCCCATTACTCGCCTCGGGATTTAACTAAAAGGTAAATTGCACCAGCTGTTGAAGAAATCGACATATAGAGGGTGTTTCTTATCGATAAAGTATTATTGCCTAGAATACGAAAAGTAAATGCTATCTCAGGGTTCTACCCTTCTTTTCCAATTTTTATAAAAATATTCGAGACATTTTAAAACTCGTAAATCCAACTCCTTATTCTCCACGTGCATGGGGAAGATTGCAAACTATAATTTTCGCTCGGATGCTCAGTGGCAGTGAAATATGACGGTGATCTCATCGAACTGGGTTATAGTCGAACTGGGTTTCCCGCGTGTCAGTGAAAAGCTGACGGATAAAACTATTTCAAGTGCCACCATACATCAAGGAGACGTTTGAGCGCAGTGGAACGAGGATTTTGGGCTGAAAGAGTAGCGAGTAGAATCGAGCATTACTTTATCGCCAGGCCAAATTCTTCAATATAAAAAGAGGAAAGAAGAGACGATAAAGAACAAAAAATGCTGGATGAAAACTCTGTAAAAACGGGAAAGGTTGCTCGAACTTTTACAACGCTCTTTGACCTACTTTTTATCGTTTTAAATTCTATAGCTCATATCAAGTAGTGATAGTTTTTATGTCTTGTTTTTACAGGGGGAAATGGCATGCGGAAATTTATTTCTGATATTTCTTTTACCATTCATTTAACACGTGGTTTAACCTGAACAAAAGTGAATTTCTTCTAGGAAATTTTTAGGTTACGGGTGAATAAAATTCAGTATTTCTTTTAATTAAGTTAAAACCTTTTTTTAATTATATAAGTAGATTGAGATTTAAGATCGGCCGTAGGTTAGGGAAAACCTGGAAATAAGAGAAAAGTCCGGGATTTTCAAGTGAATGTTGCAAAAGTCATTTAAGTTCTATAAGTTTTCTGCAGTTTTCCTCTCACCTGGCCAAACGTTCAGGCAAATGCGAGTACTTCTAATAAAGTCGGATGTAGCTGCGGGTTATCACTTGTTGTGAAGTTCATACAGTGTTTCTAAGCGTACCTTAGTTAATGTAAAGTTATCAAAGACCCATATCCAGTGAAGTGGAATCTTCTGAAGATATATGTACTCATGCTAAAGGACTTAAATGATACCTAATCAGCGAGAGGCTGGGACTGACATTTGCGTTATGTGAGTTGCCCAACACATTAAAAATCTTTCTTTCCTTGGGTTTACCCTCATATCTGATTGGTTTAGAAAATCGAATCTGTTCAAAAAAGATAATGTCAAATTTTGACAGTCTAGGTAACATGTAGCAGAAAACATTAGGAGGTTATTACGTTTCTTTTACATACTAATCCTAAAAAAAAAACTCTGGACTGAAAAGGCATGTAAGTGTTTCCATATAAAAGGATTTGGGTTGAATTTTTTTCTAAAATTCATAGCCATTGATAAATTGAAACTAACTTATTAAATAGGTTACATTGAATGTCAATATTTTTTAAAAAGTCGGTAGTGTGATCAAAGAGAATAGGGGAAGTTGTGATAAGCGGTAGTGCGATAAGTGGGAGGGTACTGTAGATAAATTAGAAATTTTTCAATTTTCTTTTGAAATCGTATTGTTTACTTAGTTTATCAAAGAATCTATGCTAGAATCAGGGAATCAGGAAAATATCTTTCTGTCACCCTGGTTCATAATATTTTGAAATGAAAATCAATAATTTTTCGTGAGATTTTTCTTAAGAAGAGTAATTTTAATGCAGAATAAAAGTTTTAAATCCTTACTCCACCAGAAAAGTAAAAAGACAAGGATAGAGTTGTTTCAGCCCTTTTAAAAAGCTTAAAAGCTGGACTCACAGAAATCTCGTTCATGTCAATGGGCTACCGCGACTTAAGCCAATCTGAAGTTTAAGCTTTGATGGAAATGGGATTTATTCTCGAAGCACAGTTTTTATTTGGTCAATCCTAGATGCATTAAGGATGAAATATATTCGTTCTTTAAAAAAATTCTTTGTCCTTTGTGACTTCATTGTTCCTAAATACTGCTTCTAATGGTTTTCCGTGAAAGTAGAAGCTCAAAAGGCTGTAATTGACGTAAGAATTTAATGGCAGTGTAACTTAACACTTGAAAGGTTCTTTAAATTGCCGTCTCCTTAGATATTTAATGGAAAGTCGACCTTTATCATCTGAATCTGTATTGGAAAATTAGGAGCTCAAAAAGCTAGGAATAGTTAATTTCAATCTTATAATTTGCATTAATTTTCTGAGTAATTCACTTGCAGATTAATATTGCGTATAATAGAGTTTTTATCGTTCAAAAACACGGTTTATAAATGTAGAATTTTAAAACACTCGATGTGAAACAATATATGCCAAGAAAACATTTTCTCTCCGATCGCCGCCGGCATTTTTTATTTCCAGCGCCACGAGTCGAAAAAAAGTGAAAATCGTTATTTCAATTATTCGCATGGAATATTGGTCACGTTTCAAGCGTAACTCAACAACACCTGTTATCTGCCACGTTTTAGGCATAACTCAATGACTCGTAAAAAATGAAATCTCAATTGTGCTTAGTAGAGAAATTTATGTCGCCAGCTTATCGCATAAAGAGACTTAGCATGCAGTCAGATTAAAACGAATGGCGCTCAGCCTTCTCTTTATTCTTATCCTCATAAGGGGTCAATAAAAATTTATGGGACGTTCACTGGCTGCCGATGGACCATCTAAGAATAATCTAACTTAAAGACTCTCTTAACAACTACAGTCTTTCTCTTCAGCAATTACGTTTCGCTTGAAAGTATCGAGAAAAAAGAAATTAAAAATATTTAAGGCTATGTGAAAGAAAAGTTGGAAACTACAATAACAAAAATTTTAGAGGTCAGAGAAAAAGTTTTTCAATCGATAGTTCCAAACGAATTCTGAACAATTTCAGGATAGGGAGATCTAAATGTGAAAGGTCTAAGGTCAGATGCCAATGTGAGGAATCATAGAGCTGATGTCAACGGTGAAGTGCCACAGGTTAGTTTTCAAATTTTAGAGTGAAAGTTGGTAAGGGAAAAGTTAGGGAAGTTTGAAAATAAAGTTTGCGACAACGTAAATATAATATTCTTGTTAGTAATTGATTTTCCCAAAATTTCTATTTCTTTTTTTTCAGTTACCTCCTGGCGATTATATTTTTTAGTAAAAATATTATTATTGAGTTGTAAATTCAACGATTTTGTTTAAAAAGTCACCCTTTTTAGTTCATAATTCTTGCTTGATGATGAATATTTAAATGAAATGTTTTTTCGTTTAAGATTCATCTTAAAAAATCTTGTTTTATAATAATATATAATATAATTTCAAAATCAGAGTAGTGGATTTTTCTTGGGTTTTGTAGAGTTTTTTTTTACAAAAATGACATGAATTAAATTTGGGAAGTTAGCATGTATACCAAGTTCTGTCAGGGGGAAAGAATAACGCCCTAATAAGAGCCTGCAAGGGGTATATTAGGGAAAGTAAGGAGGGTTTGTTCCAGCACGATATCGTTCTGAGTATAGCGACAGCAAGTACGGTAATGAGTCTCCAAGTAGACTTGGAGGTAACAACTGACGATATGTGCGTTGATTGTCGACCTAAACACATATTATGCTTCTCGAAACATTCCATTTTCTGTATTGCACGAATTGGCACACGCATAGGAGCTCTTTCCCATTTTAATACAATTCTTGTCGATCTCTACTTGCCAGCAATTTTTCCACCACTATTCATATCAGCCTCAGCATTCAATGTTCCAATATAGATCCTTCTATACCATAAAAAAATAATGTTTGATTAAAAAAATTAAATAAATTTCCAGTTGGGTTGATTTTTGTTTATTTTAAAACTCTAGCCTTTCTCATTTTAACGCATAAAAAACTGAGGATACGAAATGTTGCATGTAATTGATCTAGCAGGGTAAGCGCGAGGCAGGTACACAAAACTGAGGTAAACTTTCCGTGGTAAATCACAGATATCCCCGCGGACTTCGCTAGAGGCAGCATGTTACAGGCTGGTAACCACAGAATGTTTACCTCCGTTTTTTTGCAATCAGCAGACTAATTACCTGCTTGATTGGTTATTTGCAACGCTTTGTACGGACATTTCTTTTTGTGAATACAATTCTCGTCTATTCCTTGCTGACAGAAATTTTTCCACCACCTTTTTTATAAGCCTCAGTATGCATTGAGTCAATATAGATCCTTCTATTCCATAGCAAAATAATGTTCCATTGATCTTAGTATATTTTCAAGCTTAGTCGACGGTAAAAAAAAGTATAATTTTGAGGCTAGTTTCTGGTATTGAAAGTGCCCTCCAAAAATATAGTTTCCAGTGAATCTATTCTAATGCTACTTTATCTTGATGCCACTAAACGACGTTTTAGTAAAACTTTTTTGGGTCAAAATATACGACCGATGTGAGAAGCAATTGAAACAATACTCTCGGTGCATTATTTAAGTTCGATGGCTTCAAAACAAGACTATTTTAATAAAATTCTCGTCGATCCCTTCTTGAAAACAATTTTTCTACCACTTTTCTTATTAAACTCAGCATGCGTGGTCCAATATCGATTCTTCTATTTAATGAAGCAGTTCCATTAAAAAAATTTAACAAATTTCCATTTGCAATGATTCTTTTTTATTTTTAAACTCAATCTCAAATATTTGGAAAAATATTTTCTGCTAGAAAAACAATAGTCTGACATCAAATATATAGTAAGGAACAAGAATGAGTAAAATGGATGATATTGCAATATTAATGTAGGTCGATCAATGTTTCTGACCTTGCCCTCTGGGCAGGATTTTACGAAAATAAAAGAGAAATTCTCTGAAAAAAAAACAATTATTGACTAATTCTATTTGTATAGAATTTTTACCCATCATACATATATTGTCTCATTTACTAATTGGTGTATCTATTTAAACTCCTTGTGACTCGTTAACTTACCTTTTTCTCAAATACTTCTGTTTTTTTTCAGTTTTTGGTCTATATTTGTTTATCTTTAGTTATATTTTATATATATTTGTATCATCTCTAATAATTAATTTGTACTTTTTTCTGTTTTAGGTAAGTGTCTCTTGTGGCTCTATTCAATATTTCTCAACAGTCAGGTAAAAAATAACTATAATTTCAAAGAGTTTAGAAAAAATTTTTCTCGAGAGGACATGTTTCTTAGCAAAAACATGAATGTTTAAGTTTATAATTTAAATTGAAGGTTCTCACGACAACATAGTTTAAGTGCTAAGGAAAAAACTGTTCAGCAGAACAAAAAAAAAGATCTCGAAATTCGATCTGTTTAAAAAAAAAATAAGGGAAAGTACTGTCGAGAATATATGGAGCTCTTTAGATCCACACAAAAAATGAACACCTTTTATGAAAAATATCCTCAAAGATCGTCCTCTGTCAAATCGATTTTCAATTTTTCAAAAGTTTCAAAAAAAGTATTTTGCTAAAGAATTACTGGGAAACTAAGAGCACAACTACTAAATAACTTTTCAAGCCATTTTTTTGCAAGCTTGTTTAAAAACACGAGATACGGAAAAACTCATAGTACCATTCGATTGAGTGGAATAATTGTTGCCGCAGAATTAAATGATGCTATAAGTGATTCCATCTCTTGCTGATTCAAAAACATGTTTTGAATAAAAATTGTTGAAACAAAGACTGTTTAATCAATTTAAAAATGAAAAAATTTTCACGACAATGTATGGTGGAATTTGAGAAGATTTTTAAGCCAATAAAACGTGTTCAAAAAAAAAGTTATTATAAAATGGCGTTATTTTAAGAATCCCAGTATCAAAAGAGTGTGTAATTGCGAGCTACCAAGCGCTTCTATAGAACCATGAAAGGATCAACCTAAAATCTATAGATTCAAAAAAGGCAGTCGTATGAGAAACTTATCAAAGAAACGTGTGTTTGAACAAATGTCGCATAACTCTGTTGTTTTTGAATTTTAAAAAATACAGTATTTTCGAGTTACAAATTAACTCTCTGGAATCATAACTTTCTTAGTTTTTAATTTAAAAAAAAGAAAGTGCACTGAGAGCTGGAATTAGTTACCTCAGATTTACTAATTCGGAGCATTACGCGTTTAAGTTTGGAGGCCCTGTAAATAGCTTCAAGGCCACTTGCAGGCCATTCCCGGAAGTAATTCAATCCAGGTTCCATTGTAATTTCGAGTTATTACTTAGCCTTATTGAATAGTGAAAATAACAGACCGATACGAGTATTCACTTTTAAAAATTAAACCCTGGATGTTCATCCACTTTTAAATCATTCTAAATCGTAATCTTCTACGGAGACTTGAGATATATTAAAAATATTAGGTTTAGTCAATAAAACGCATTTCCGAAATTTGTCCCTTATCTCCCTAGACATTTAAAATGTCAGTTTAAATTGAAAATCCACTAACATTTTTGTGCTATAATATAGAAAAGTTCCTCTAAATCTTTCTACTTTTGAAAGGCCTTTGAATAAAGCTCGAAATTATCATCCCGAGAGCTTTAAACGTATTGTAGCGAAGGTACGAACTGAAAAGCTGTAGAGGAAAAGCTTTATTTGTTGCGTCAAGTACAGCACTGCATTTTCCCCAACCAGTTATTGTACTCATGACGCTTTCCTTCCTGGGAAATGCGCTCGGCATAAAAGGTCCTCTTTTAATTAAACATTAAATTATTGTCCTCAGGGGCATTCTGCAAAATAAAAAAAAAAATAGCTAAAAATCATCTGATCTAATGCGTGGAACATTTTCCGTGGTCTATTATGAGGATATAAATATCAAACGTATCAAACGCATTTATTTGTGTCCATTTTATGAGTGCTTGCCTTCTCACAGGCATCAAATAAATTTGCTTCTTTATCTAGGGTAGTTTAATTTCACTAATAACAGCAACAAAAACTAACATGTATTTTCATCAAGTTGATCTTGCTATCTTATAATGAAAAATCGAAAATCAGAGAGATCATCAAGAAGTCAATCAATGGGTCTTGTTGCAGCTAACTACTTTTTTGATTAACAAGAGTTTTAAGTTTCGAATAATACATACGTTTTCTTATGTAAACAAAGTAAATACTTTTTTGAATAGATTATGAAAGATCATCAAATTTTACTCAATAAATCATTCAAAGCAATTCAAAAACGCAAAATAATTACATCAGATACAGTGCTGTTAAATTCCGAACACTTTTAAACATAGTATTAAATTTTGATACCAATGTATATTAAAATTAATGTCTCTAGCGTATGAAATTGCCATTGAGAGCGTGATATATTAAATTTCTTTTGCATTCATGAAAATCACTCAGATAATTTCATTTTACTTAAAATCAAAATAAGTTTAGCAGTAATTTTCGATTCTTAATAATAAAAGACTCTTCCTTCTTCCAGTTATCCAAAAATAAAATCGGATTTTAAGTCCAAATGCTTAATTACGGAAGTAAGCAACAGACCTAACATACGTGCACATTAAATTTCTACTATTTAGGGCAAATTTTGTAAAATGTTCCACCCGCACGTTGCACTTTAATCGTAAAAAGTCATTCAAGCGGCGTACCCTATATATTACTACTTTCATTGTGAATACTGAACAAAATTGTAAGAAATTAAAACTTGGTGTTTTTCTTAATTGGCTGATCTAACTTAAAATCTGAGCAGACCTTGATGTCAATTGGAGTCACAATTTATCTAAATTTGGTGATCAAAGCTCTTTTATTTTTGGAAATAAAGTAAACAGAGAAAAGTTACATACACACACGGATATCTTAAAAAAATTGCATTTTCGAAATTCTGGGGTCGAAATATGTCAACAATATGTATTTAAAAATGTAGATAATTACAAAATTCTATCTATGAGGATAAGCACTAAATAGAAACCGATCAATACTTTCTGCTTTAGTAAATCATTTGATAAGTTTAAACTTTAAATTGACAAAGTTGTGCATATACTTATTGAAATAAAACAAATATTAATCTTTGCTTCAGTAGAATATTAATATATTGAATTGAATGGAAAAAGTATTTCAGATCAAAATTAAACATATTTTTTCTATTTATATTATTTACGATGAGCGTAAAAGTCATGATTTGCGAGATAGAGAATTAAGCTCTTATTTTAGAATTTTTTGTATTTAACCATAATATTTTGATATAAACTATTTCAAATATTGAGTAAGTGAAAATAACTGTTACATATGCTTCTTGAGGCTTAAAATATAAAAATTCAAATTTCATTTTTATTCATCTTCATTGTATAAACAAGTAAACAAATAATTCCCAAAATAAAATTCTTGTTTAATTGTTTTTTTCGCGCCCTTTGTACATGATATTTACAGAAGGGGGTTGCAAAGGATTTTCTCAACTTTATAAGTATTTTAAAGGATTTCCGAGTATGTAAAAGATATCCGGTTTATGCATTCTCATCCTAATGAGAAGGTATTGGATTTATGTGAAAAATGACTTTCGCGGATTCCATTAAATGTCGACGTTTTGAGACCCCTTGACTCAGAAAAAATATTTTTCACGTCGGTGTCTTGTCATCGTTGTCCTTGTGGTTGCCATTGCGGTCTGTAAAGAAGCTAACATTTAAAGAAATTATTCGATTGAATTGTCCTTTGGCACACTTTATACGAATATGAAAAGAAAGGTCGAGTTCGTTAGGCAGCTTTTTTTAGAAAGTTTTAAGAAGTTAGAGCATTTTGAAAAATTTTGAGACCAGTTTTTTCAATACTTAAAAATTCTTTCCACATCTATTTAAAGTAGACCAAAATACGAACAAATTATCGATATAACTTTTATTGATATGATAAAAATTACCAAAGTTTGAAGCCAAAAAATGTGTGATATGGGAAAAAGTCAAGAGAAGAAAAACATAACTTTTTCAAGGCCCTAAAATATTGTCTAAAAAACTTTTTGAATTTTGATTTAAAAAATTAAAAATTAAAATTTTGATCGCACAAAAAATAGTGAATTATTAATTTCTCATTTTAATGAGATGGTATTGGTTTTATGTGAAAAATGACTTTCGCGGATTCCATTAAATGTCGACGTTTTGAGGCCCCTGGGTCAGAAAGAATACTTTTTACGTCGTTGCCTGTCTATCGTCAATGTCGTTGTTGTCGTTGTAGACCAAAATATGTATGGTAGACCAAAATACGAACAATTTATCCCTTTTACTTTTTTTGATCAAATAAAAATTACCAAAGTTATAGCATTTTCAAAATCCAAAAACCCCAACGAAAATGACCATTTGAAGTCAAACAAAGCGTGAAATGGGAAAAAGTATAAAAAAACGTTACTTTTTCAAGGCTTTATATGATTTTCTAAACAACTTTTTAAATTGTGCTACCAAAAAATCGAAAATTTAAACTTTGATCTTAAAAGAAACTACCTAACCTAAAAAAGAATAACAAAATTTTCTGGAATTACTTTTTTGTGGGATAAGTAGTTTTTGTTTTATTTTCGAGGAACAACATTGAAAATTAAAAAAAATACATTTGTCTACAACGATACAAAGTACGAGAATAAGAGAGACGAAAAAAAGATTGACGAAGAAGAAGGACCCCGCACTCATCTATAGAAAATATGGTCCTGGTCCCGGCTGAAACTGTAGTATAATGTAGTCTATAATATCCTGATCAAATAAAGTCTAGATACTGGGTCCAAAAAACGCCACGTTTCGAGATAGGAGGGACCAAATATCACTTTTCATGGACGCGAGAGGAGTTCCACGGACCCTCGAAGACTGTTTGGCACTACGCTCAGGGATCATGCCGATCTCTCTGTCCCATTGATATTGTGTAGTTTGGGACCCCGCGAACAATAATATCCATGTCTTCATGCCGAGAAAAGGATACTTGTTCGTGGGTGTTGTACCAAAATTAACGTTTCATGCACACTCGAGCAGTTCCACGGACACTCTAGAACTGTTTGGCACCACGCTCAGGGATCATTCTGAACTCCCTGTCCCTTTAATAGTTTGTAGCTTGGGACCCCCCGAACAATAATATCCATGTCTAAAGGTCGAGAAAAGGATACTTTTCCATCGGTGTTGCATCGTATGTCGATTTTCATTGTTATTTTGTATTTTAGGGTCCCCTGATCGATAATATCTAGAACTGAAGGTTGGGAGATGGATCATTTTTTGTCGGTGTTGCATCGTAGGTCGCCTTTCATTTACTTATTCAATGTAAGTAAACAGGTCCTCCTAACCACATCGTTAATACTAAAGTATAAGAAGTGTGTCTGGGGGTAGTGTAACTACTGTAAAAAAAATTAGTTGGTAGTTTTTGGATTAGACTAACACAATCGGAATTTGATTAAACATCACCAATTATGTGCTCACTTATTCAAAGTAATTAATCATGTCTTACCAACTACGTCCGGGGGTATTTTAACTGCTCTAAAATGTTAAGTGGTACTTTTCGGATTAGACTTGCACAAACTAAATGTGATTAATCATCACTAAGTGCGTAACCACTTATTCAAACTCATTAATCAGGTATGTACGGGGATGATATGTGGGGGTAGTTTATCTGCTTTATATAACAAATGTTTGTTAGGATAAGAGCGAGTTGATTCCCCTACGTACATTTTCTTTTTACAACAATATTAGCCCTACATTCCATCCATAACCTCGTCACGTTTTAATTTGATTAGCAAATATGCACGTAATATTTTGTTTATGAACCATAGTGTCATTTGATTTTCAATTTTAAAACTTTTGATTTTAGAAATCGTTTGTTATAATGAAAAAACCTCCGTTAAATAAACTTTTAGATCTCGGGCATCGGTGGCTTGTAATAAAGGAGGCTTTGCTGCCATGGCAACCTGATTGTCAATTTCAAAACTTTTACATTATGTATGTCCTTTTTTGAAAGAATCTTTGTAGTTTACAATGTTTGTTTGATATTGGAGTCAAGTTTATAAAAAGGAACGCTAAAGAATTTCCTTCTACCTGGAATTTAGTCATGTCGCCCGTCAGAATGAGTTGCTACATATGTGCAATCGCCTTACAACCACGAGCGATGGTACACATATCTGATGCAGAAAATAAGCAAAAACAACAAATTGCAATTTATCGTCGTGCTGAACATGAAATAGCTTCTGAAGGGATTGATGAAAAGATGAGGATATGGCTGAACTGCGATAGAAGAATTAATATGGATATGAATGATTTAGCACTTGATCCTAATTGTCTGACACTTAATGTTTTAAAACGCAGAAGAAATAGTTATTGTATATTTTGTAACAAAATTCAAGATGTAACCAGGTTGTCGGTTAAATGTAGGGTTAATGTTTTTGTAAAAAAAAACATTTACTTACCAGAATGAACTCGTGCTTGTCCTGAACGTTTGGATGTGAGTGGCTTTATACCAAACGTCCTACTGCAAGGTTTAGAATTTTGCAATAGGCCTTATCGCTTGTCTGGTGTTCAGTTGCAATATTTTTTACAAGGCTTATGTGAATCAATGGGTATATCGGCGTGTTAGTAAAAAGGATTTGATGATGTTTTTGTGTAAGCTTCGCCAAGGGCTGAGTGATGAATTTTTAAAAGTTATTTTTGGATACGACAGTAGGCAAAATGTGAGTCTCATTAT
This sequence comes from Druon quercuslanigerum, assembly GCA_010014905.2. Lineage (NCBI taxonomy): Eukaryota > Metazoa > Arthropoda > Insecta > Hymenoptera > Cynipidae > Druon > Druon quercuslanigerum. The sequence continues at coordinate 14,058 of JAAAKG020169197.1, read as the reverse complement.
TTCTATTGTGAGAAGATCTTTGATGACACAATTTTTCCCCAACAACATAGGGTTGACAGCTATAACACAGGAGCAGTATAGACACAGACATGTAACGGACTTCGCAAATTAACTTTATAATCCCACTCCTGAAGTTCCAAAAGTGATTGCCTATATAGATGGAACTTATCTATATATCCATTAACCCAGCAATTTCAGAGCACTGAAGCAAACATACTACGTTCATAAAGGTTGCCACTTAATTAAGCCAGCCTTAGTTGTAGCTCCAGACGGCTATATTTTGGATATTCATGGGATCTACTTTTCTGACTCTCGAAATAACGATGCTGCCATGCTTACTAATGTATTCGTAATCGATGTTAATGGGCTGGGAGAATGGTTCGAAAGCGATGACATTATCATTGTAGACCGTGGTTATCGTGATGCACTATTGCTACTTATCGTAGAGGCACGAAATGGCCACCTAAAATCTTTTTTTAAGTTTTTCGGAAATCTCATGAACATGAACCATGCCATTAACATCGGCGATTTTTACCGTATTGCTGCGGCGATCCTCAACAAGTATCGTCCTTGCATACAGACGGCTGAAGCAACCGTAGCCTTAGCCCAAACAATGTTACGAAAATCACGTGAACTCAACGTCGTCCAGGCCAGAGTTACAATTGACTACCTGCATACCAGAAATACCAGATGGATTCATCTTAATGAACACCAAGTATCTCATTTCCCTCGGCTGTATATGAATTATCTGAAGGAACTGACGGTAGGAATCTTTCAGCTGAATCTAGTAGGAGCTTGCATCCAAGTTAAGTTTGACAGGGAGCAAATGGAAGATTTGGAGTTGGATGAACATGTCGATAAACCGGGTTTACTGAGAGTGTGAGTGCATTTTCGTTTCAGACGCGCAACGAAATATCAGATCTGAATATCCTATGTAGAAGATAACTTGGTTCTAGCAACCGATGATCAAGAGATACAGCTGGATGAAGCACAAAACAATGAACAAATATTGGGGTACTACTCTACTTGCAAAACTGGGGCCAAGACAGTCGGATCATGTGCACATATAGCAAGCCATCAGCCAGCAGTAAAGTATCCAAGCAGATCTATGATTAATTACATTGCGGATGCGGGTGAAAGTTAACTGGCTGGAAAATACCAGAATATTGCTATTATTAACCTGATCATTCTTTAATGTTGCCTTAACCAGCTGGATAATACTCCGGTGTTGCCTTAATAAGCAGGATCGTGCACTGATATCGTGTTGATATTGTCTTGATTACTCGGATTTCTTACCTTAATTGGATGGACAGAGAGTTGGGCATGACAAGAATATTATCGTTTAGGAGGCCCTAAAGCTACAAAATATCAATGATACAGCGAGTTCGGCATGATCCCTGAGCGTGGTGCCAAACAGTCCTAGAGGGCCCGTGGAACTCCTCTAGTGCGCATGAAACGTTAACTTTGGTACAACACCCGCGAAAAATTATCCTTTTCTCGACATTAAGGCATAGATATTATTATTCGGGGTATTCCAAACTACAAAATATCAATGGAATAGAGAGTTCCGTATGACATAAATATTATCGTTTAGGAGGCCCTAGCTAACTATGTCAAAGATACAGCTAGATCGGCATGATCCCTAAGCGTGGTGCCAAACAGTCCTAGAGGGCCCGTGGAACTCCTCTAGTGTGCATGACACGTTAACTTTGGTAGAACATGCACGAAAAAGTATCCTTTTCTCGACATAAAGACATGGATATTATTATTGGGGGGATCCTAAACTACATAATATCAAAAGGACCGAGAGTTCGGCATGATCCCTGAGCGTGGTAGCAAACAGTCCTCTGTGGTCGCTGCAACTCTTCTCATATGCATAAAAAACGACATACAATGAAACACCGACGGAAAAGTATCCTTTTGTTGACCTTTAGACATGGATATTATTGTTCAGGGGGTTCCAAACTACAAAATATCCAAGGGACAGTGAGTTCGGCATGATCACTGAGCGTGGTGCCAAACAGTCCGAGAAGGTTCGTGGAACTCCTCGAGTATGCATTAAACATTAACTTTGGTACAAAATCCACGAAAAAGTATTCTTTTCTCGGCATCCAGGCTTGGATATTAATATTTAGGTAGTCCCAAACTAAAAAATATAAAAGGAACAGAGAGTTCGGCTTGATCCCTGAGCGTGTTTCATTTAATCGTAAAAAACAAGATTAAAAATAAAAATAAAAACAAGTCAATAAGAATAAGAATTTTTCAATTTCTATGCATATTATGAATTGTAATGATATAAATTTATTGAAATGAAAAATGTTTCAACGCGGCTAAGAATAAAATTTAACGCAATTTTCACTTTATTTTTCAATATCTAAATATCCTATCCTAGGCAGAGATACATAAAAAATTTGTTATATTTGATATAAAATTATTGAGCACAATGTGGAAAATTGGAAATTTTTGGCAAAATCGAGTGCGAAGCACGAGATACGCGATGAGAATGTATTCGTTAAAGCCGAAAGAGCTTTAATAAAAGAGAGTTCACAGTCGCAAATTTAAATTTGTCAATTCGTTGATCTTTAATTTTGAAAGGTCTGTGTCCCAATGTGAGAGAAACACAAAGACCGTGCGCGAATCTGAGAAACTTACAATGTCTGAGCACGTAGCGCGAGGTAAACACAAAATCGAGCGTGAAGCGAGAGATCCAACAATCGTGCGCCCTAGGCGCGCTCATACTTGCAAGCGAATCGAGCCGCGCGAATAGCGCGCGATGAGAGTGTCCCCGCTCGGCGGGCAGATTTTTTAAAATGATTCTAAGGAACTTTCTATAGTTAATTAAGGTCTCTAAACAATTTATAATATTTCTATAAATTTCAAAGAATTTCGCCAGAATTAAGAAGTTTTTATGGGAATCAAAAGATTTGAAGTATTTTTAAAGAAATTCAAGTGACTCTTTAAGAGGCCCGAGGATTTGATTAATTTTAAGGTATTTTAAAGGCTCTTCCCATAGTATTTAATGAATTTTTCAAGATTTTGAAAGGATTTCATTAGACTTTAAAAATTTGAAAACATTTTAAGTATTTGTGGGTATCAATAATTTAAAAAGTTCTGTAAAAGATTTGAAATATTTTAGGGTATTTTCAACTATTCCAAGGAATTTAACAAATATTTTAACACTTTTTCAGTATTTTTAGGTATTTTAAAAAAAGTTCAAGGGAATTTTCAATAGAATTCAATCATTTGAAAGGTTTTCAAAAGATTAAAATTTTTTTTGGATATTTTTGAATATTCTAAGTCATTTTCATAGATTAAATAAATTGAAAAGATTTCAAGGCATTAGAAATATATATTTTAGGCATTCAGGGTTTTTTTCATGATTGAAAGAAATTATCAATAGATTTTAATACATTGAAAGGATTTCACAAGATTTTAAATATTTCAGGGTATTCTAAAAAATGAATGTTCAATAGATTTCACTAAATTGAAAAGATTTCAAGCATTTTAAGTATTTTAGGCAATTTAAAAAATTAAAAAGAATTCTCGATAGGTTTAAGTAATTTTAAACGGTTTAAAAAGATTTGAAATATTTTTGGGCATTTTCAAATATTAAAGGAGTTTCCAAAACATCTCGTTAAATTGAAAAAAATTCAAAACAAATATATATATATATATATATATATTTATATTTTAAACAGATTTCATGGAATTTCTAGTATTCATAATGATTGTAAGGTGTTTAAAAATATTTTAATGCGATTTTAGAGTATTTCATATAATGTTGAATGATATATGAAACGATTGTACCTTGAGCTTTCTTTTAAAATATATAACTCCATAAATTTGAAATAAAGTAATCAGGGACTTTTTAACGGGTGATATTTACTTATATTGAATCGAATTTATTTATTTATTATATTGTTAGAAAAAATACACTCAATAAAACCTTGTAATTCGGATACTTCTTTCTCGAAACATAAGCTTATAATATTCGAGGGACATGGTATTTTTAACATTTTGATTTTCACCCTTATTTTAATGTTTGTTCCCTGGAGGTATAATTGTCATTAAAAAAGTAGTTTAAAATTCCTTCTGATGAATATGTATATTTCGTAAAAATCAGTAAATCGTTGAATATGCAGTTTAGTATGGGGACTGAGGTAAAAATTATATTTTTTTAAATTTAATTTAAAAAAATTATATTACTTATATATTTTTTGTCAAAATGTAATGAATGAGGGTGGATTCCAACTGTTCCGGCGGCAGACATTAATCGTTTTGGGTTGACCAGTCGCATCCCTTCAGTTCGTTATTGTGATGCAAAGTGGCCGGTAAAATCGACGGAATTCGAATTGGGAGGGTTGTTCTCAATTAATATGCACGGGATGGAGTGGAAGTGGTGATCAGTATGCGGGACATCATCACCTCTCCGATCGTACCTATGATTGTCGTGCTACTCTGAGCTTCAATCTAACCTACGCCCCTCCCTTTCTTCCATCTACGTCAGACCATTCAATTCCACCCCTTGGACTCACCCATTATCGGTATTCAATGCCCCTAACTGCTTTTTGACGCATTTCAAATTGTATTTCATAACTCGATTCGAGTTTAGGACGTGGTCATTTTTATAATACCCCTTACATATACCGATATAAAAGTTTCCTATCAAAAGAAACCTCCTGCTTATAGAGTGAGCAACAAGAGTTTCCTCAACGAAAGGGAAAAGGGAATCCCGGATATGCTTGGAAAAATTGATTTTCTTTCAGGCGCCGGATGTTATTTTATAGGTGGGAATTTTCTTATTCAGATTGATTTTCAGTTTCTGTAAAATACTTCTTAAAAAATCAGAATGGTCTACAAACTTACAGAATATTCTAAAAACTGTAGAAGCTATTAGAAAAATCCAGAGTTTCCTAGAACTATACAGAAAATTTGCAAGATCGCTGAAAGTTCTAGAACATTTTAAAACATCTATAATCATGAAATACGTAATCTTCCTAATGATATTATTTTGTTCTTTCGACTTGAAGTCGTAGTGTTTCTACTAGTTTTTTTTTAATTTGTTTATTGTTGAGCTTACTGAACCATGATAGTTGTCCCAGATCCAGAGTGATTTATAGGCTATTGTAGCTAAATTGGAATTTTTACTACACCGCCAAATTAAAAATTTTCTAAAGTATTCCGTCGCTAGGAATTTCGAAATCTTCCATAAGTTTAAGCTATGTAAATCTAAGCAAATACTGTTTAAAGGAAAACAAATTTTTATGAGCCTTAGTTATTCATTGACTGATTCATGAAAGTTTTATTTTTTATCAGATCCGGAAATTAGAATTGTTATATAATATAATTTAATTTTTAGAGTTATAGTGATTGAAATGCCTATATCGGAAATTTCAATTTTTAAGTGCAGCTTGAAATTCAAATTTTTCTAAATCATTTCTTGTTTATTCCCGGAAGTAGAGAATCTCTCATCTCTCAGGAAAATGACTATCTAAAATTCTAAGAATCCCTTTACGAAGGAAAAAATAATAATAAAAACCACTGACCCCCTCTTTCTGAATTTTTGCGTAATTTTTGAGCGGCACCTAAAAATGTAAGAATTTAAAAACAAGGGCCCAATCCCAACATTTGCGTTAACAGAAATAAATGAGTTGTGCTAACAATCTTTGTTAGGAAAATTTTTCTGCAAAATTTTTTAAGTTTATTGAACATAGTAAAATAACAGTGCTATTGAGAACTCTTTAGTTATACCTTATTTCGTTATATTATATTAAGTAATAGAGCTACGTTACAGGCGAATCTTATGACTCGCGTATTATGCTAGTTCCAGAATATTCTACAAAATTCAGAAATATTGTAAAATATCTCCGAATATTTCACAAACGAATAAAAATTTTTAAAATGTTCTGGAATGTTCTAGAATATAATATAATTGGTTAAATCATTAGGGTGGACTGGGAAAACAATGAGGGCAAATGCGGGAAAATTGTCCAAAAAATTATATTTTTTTAAATAATATTATCTTTGGATAATGCTAAACAGCTCTGGTTTTTAATGCAATTTTTTTACTTTTTTTGGCTCTTTAGTTATGAACAAATAGTACATCAAATATAGAGCGAATCATTTTTTAAACCATTTCTTTCTTTTTTGTGAATATATTTTTTGAAATAAAACACATTTAAAGTAATTTAAAAATTTTATATACACACACATATATATATATATATATCTGAGGAAGTGGGACAAGAAATTGAAAAAAATTAATCCCAAACCTTATTAACTATATACAGCGCAATGAATGTCCACCAGACGACACTCTTCCGGTCTACCCTACTATATGTTTTTGTTCTCAACACTGGGAAGTGAAGCAGAAAAAATGTTTCAGGGTGAAGATCAGATCACTTTATTTAACAGAGAAAGATCTCCCGCAAAAATGGTAAAATCAAATTAAACTCCGATGGCGACTGTCGCGATGGTACCGAGTGGGTAACGAAACACGAAACTGGACGCTTTTTGAATTTTCATTTGGAGCCCCAGTCAAATTCGGACATAACGCGTCGGCTTAATTCATTTAAATGCTCCATTGAGCTGTGTAGGCAGTGCACAGGCTGGTGAGGGCGAACCACCAGTCCTGTATTTATCGCATGGACCACTATGACCATCACTCCCCTCTTTTAACTCTATTCTGGCCTGGGCGAACAACATCATGCTCAGCTGAACCAACACCAAAGCCAAACCGTTTGGCTGAATGCTAAACTTGATGTTACACCTCGCATTCTACATTCGAACCAGTAACATTTTAGTAATTATTAATTGTAATTTTAAATGGCCATTTACACTGCCATACATTTCAAGACAAGCTCTATCTACAGTATTTTGAGTCGAACAGAACAAGTCGAACAATTATTTGTTAAGTCAAAAAACTATTTGATAGGCTAAATACATTTTTTCGGTTAATTCAATCAATTATGTACACCATTTACCAAAGATTTGCCTAAAACAGCCTACAAATGTAGTTGATTAAACCGAATATTTTTTTGTTCATATCATTAGTATATTCTATGCTGAAACGAACAAAAATTTGTTTATTCTACCACATCGCTTTCTGAGCCTTTGTAGACCTTTATTTATCTGAATCTTCTAATATATGATTCTTTTTACTTTTTCCTTAAATGATAAGATATTTTTTGTAAACATTGACTTTCGCGGATTTCGTCAAATCTCGACGTTTTCGGACTCACTGATTAAAAAAAAAAGGTTTTACTTGTCTGTCACTCGTCGGTCACTCGTCGTTGTCGGCGTCTGTGAGCACAATAACTTTCCAAAGAATTATCTGATTTCTTTGCGCGTTGGCACAGTTTTTTAGGTTCTAAAAAGAAAGGACGAGTTCGTAAAACAGAATTTTTTTGCCAACAATTCTAGTTTCATAGATCGAAAATTCTATTTAAATATCGAAAATTCCATTTTTCAGCAGAAACATACGAGATACAACAAAAAAATGTTAGAAAGCAAATTTGTTTATTTTAAAAAGATCCACACATTTACTCTGATTTTTTGATAAGATGTCGATAATGCCCCGCCACCGGCTTATTTCTAAATATTTTTCAACAGAAATTTGACAAAATTTTCTCCAACTGATGCTTTTTAATTTGTAAAAGATTCCAATAAATTTAGTTTAACCATGTCACTAAAAAAAAAACCCATGAAAAAGTGATCTTTTTCACTCACTAAGACCCTTCTCCTCCCTTAAACTGAACTGGGCGACAATCAGGATGAAGAATGTATTTCCCTTTTTTTCCTCTAAAAAAGAAAAAAGGAAAGAAAATTGAGAAGGAAATCAACCAAATCCCCTTCCTTCTCTTTTTTATTTTTATTATTATCAAATCGCAATAAAAAACATTTTTTTTAAATAATGACCAACGTTTCAGTACTCATCCCTATCAAAATAAAAAAAAATTGGGGGGGGGGGGCGGGGGTTTTTTCAGATTGCAACAGGAACATTTTATGGTGGTTCGACAAATTTGGTCGTTAGATTTTTGGTTTCATTTTCAGGAACTGTCCATTCACAAACGTTTATTTCTGCCGTGTATTATTACTGGTTTTGAGAATGCGAAAAATAGTTTTATAAATAAATAAATAAATGAGCGTACGAAATTGCATCCATATGTATAATTTATCTAAATTATAATAATTCAAATATAAGTTCTCTACAAATTGGTTTATTCGAGTTGTGGAAACAAAAAGATAAATTAAAGTGCGACAGCCTTTTAAATTGAAAATTTTGCAGTCAATATCATATTTAGAGAACTATTCTATGCATCTCTCTTGCATTTCAATTATGCATTACCCATTTAAATAATAATTCTTCATGAAATGTGGTTTTAACCACTTAAGCGCTACATATTCCAGCTATTCTGAATGTTAAACAATGACCTTTATTTGAATTTAATACAAATCCTAAATATTTTTACATGCGGTTTCAGATTATAAGAGCATTTTTAAAGCATTTTCTGGAAAACCTGGAATTGTCAGGGAATTTTTATATGCCTAGAACAACCTTGAAATGACTGGGAATTTTTTATAATCGGGGATCTTTTGCTAGAGCGTTCCTAATTTTTAAAAATTTATTTTAATATAAAATTAAATAAAAACTCTTTTTTTACTTGTTAGAGTAACTTTATACTATCGGGCTTAATAATTAATTTGAAAATTCGTGTTTTTTTGGGTTGAAATATCAACTAGTAGATTTATGGTATATATTCTCAATTAATGATACCACAGTCTTATAGTTACTAAAATAAATCCAAACAATTTATTCGAATAACTTTTTTCCATAACAAGAAAATTCACAGAGTTATAGCATTTTCATAAATTTTTAATTAATCCAAAAAAAAACATGTTAAGCCGAACAATGCACGATATGAAAAAAAGTCAATAGATGAAAACATTGCTTTTTGTAAGTCCTACAAGACTACCATAAAAAATTTGTGGATTTTTTTAGAAAATCGAAAATTCTAATTTTGATGGCACGAAAAATAATGAAAAATTCCATTTTCTGATCAAACTATGCAGAATACGCAAGAATATGAATTAACTAAAATTGTGATCCAAAAAAAGATCCACAATTTCGTTAATGATCACTTTTTATAGGATACGTAGGAAAACAAATTGATAGAAATAAGTTATTCGCCTGACAAACAGATACAAGTTTGTAATAATTTATTACATTATTATCATTTATTACTGAGAAAGTATTATAATTGCCCGAAATTTTACACCGCAAGATTCAAATTTTGAACCAAAAACGTAAAATAAGAAAAAAGTTTTAAAGTGAAAATATAGCTCGTTATTTTGTTTTTATTTATCTTAAGTAATGTGCAGAAAATCGAAAATTCCAATATTACGCCAAGAGACGCGAGATACTGAAAAATGTAAATCAAGACTTGTAGGATATTTTGCTTTATCCATAAAAAATAATATGAAAACCAAAATCCTATTCTTAGCATAACAAGGCCAGATAGAGAAAAACGTATGAAAAAAGTATGGTTGCGTTTTATTTATTTTAAGGCGGTTCAGAAAATATGATGATATGAAAATATGATGAGAAACTTAATGCTTAACTATATTTAATTAAATAGAAAATTCAGAATATGAAGACGCATATAAACAATGCGATCTTAAAGAGATCTTGTTGATAAAGCTTCATTGAAGCATTCCAAATGCGAAGAATAAATATCCGAGCGCAAAGATATTCTGGTTGAACAGTAAGTCATTTTAATCAATATTTAATTATTCGAATTGAAACTTGAATCATTTAGTTGAAAACTAGTTTTTTTAATGAATTTTCTAAACTGAACATTATACTATTTTAGTTAAGTATTCCAACAATTTAGTTTAAAATTCATTTCACTGTTTGAAAATTACTTTTAACGTAAAAATTTAACTACTCAATTTTTGTTTGTAAAATTTTTGTTTGTCTGTTTTATAAAAAATTAATTTTCTTCTTTTAAAAATTGATTTTTTTGTTAAAAATTTAAGTATTTAAGTTATAGATTCATCATTCTAGTTGAAAATAAATCGTTTTAGTTTAAAAAATTTACCATTCTAGTTCAAGATTCATTATTTTAATAAACACTTATTCACTTTGGTCAAAAATTGAACCATTCTGTGAAAGATTTCTTTATTTTTTTAAAGTTAAGCCACTCCATTTTTGGTTGAAAATGTAACTATTTCAGTTAAAGATTCCTAATTTGAATTGAAAATCTTTTTCTATTGTTGTTGTTATAAATGCAACTATTCTAAGTTGAAGATTCATTATTTTAGTTAACAATTCATCATTTTGGTTAAAAATTTTACAATTTTGTGCAAGATTTGATTTTTTTTTAAATTCTACTATTCAATGTTTTGTTGAAAATTAAACCATTTGAGTTAAAGATTCCTAATTTTAATTGAAAATTCTTTTCTTCTTGTTGTTGACAATTCAACTATTGTAAGTTACAATTTGGTCTTTTTTGTTTTAAAATGTAATATTTTTACTGCAAAATTTAGGAATTTAAAGCCTCAAAAATTTAATTCAAGATTGTATCCACATTAATTTCTCTGAAAATATTATATTTTCATATTTTTGTAGAAACCCTCCTTAATTACTTCTTTATTTCCTTGGTTATTTTCACAGATTAAAAAACAGTTATTTATTTTTATATATGAAAGTACTATTTTTACAGATTTAGATATTTACAAGTGCTAAACAAAATATTATTCATAATAAACTCCTAAAATTGTATGCATATGCATAAAAATATTTTGAATCAATTCTCTTAAAAATTCCACATACTTTAATGTCTCTGCTCTATGAAAAATTGTACTTGAAAAAACCCTGAAACTGTCAGGCCATTTTTTCCAGGATTTGAGTAGATTGTCGTGAAAAGTTGTGAAAAGTTATTATCATTTGGGATACACGATATAAAGTTGATAAATGTCAAGAGCAGTACGACTTTTTTAATATATACGGTTATTATTTAAACAATTTTTATTTGTTTAAACCATTCTTTCTCCTTCAAATCGTAAAAAGTTACTCTTTTCTGCAATTATTAGCACATTTAACGGATGTTAAGAGTAGGGTAGCGACGGGTTAAAAGTACCACGGGAAAAAGTGCCTCATATTATAAAATGTGCTACTTTAATGTCTTATATATGTTATAATTCAAAATCAATAAAATACCTGATTTAGTTTAGGCGCAGTATTATGAAAACTAAACTTCGGCCATTTTTGAATCCGCCCTACAAATGATTTCTTATTGTGTTATGGTATGTGGCACTTTTTGCCAGCGTAAATTTTAACCTCACTCCACCCTACTGTTTTTTTCAAAGATATTTAGCAATTATTTAAACAATTAATAATGATTTACTTACGCCTTTTCATAAGAAAGGTGAAAAAAGTGGTTTTTTCGAAGCACTTACACTGTGTCGCTTATTACTCACTATTTTCTATTCAGAACGTGTATCATATATTATTTAAACAATAATGATTTGTTTAGGTAATTTAATTCAATTTCTTCGAGTAAAGTATAGTCCTTTTTTCCTTAAAATGACCCCCGCAGAAAAATGGAATCTGTGAAATTAAAATAATTTGTATGTAGATCTTTTATTCTTGATACTATATATGTAAATGAAACAGAAAAAAGTAACTTTAATAAAAAAAAAGTCCTATACTTTTCTTAGATAAATTGAATTTAATTCTTTAAACAATACAGAGTGTGGTTTGTGAGATAAGAAATACTGTATAATAAGCAGCATAATATAAGAGATTCGAAATAATTGACTTTTCTCTATTTTCCCTATGAAAAGGCGCTAGGGAATGATTATTAATTGTTTAAATAATTACAAAAAATTTTTAAAGAAAAATATTTCTATTAAAATTCAGTAACTGTGTCATTAGTTAAAGAAAATAATAACTTTTCTCGATTTACAGGGAATAAAATTGTTCAAGCAAATGAAAATTGTTTAAAAAATTGATAAATATCCTTAAGAAGAAATATATTACTCTCAACATCCGGTAATGGTATGGTTAAATTACATTGGAAATATATGTATCAAGTTCAGAAAAGAATAACTTTTAAGAAGAAAAAATTGTTTAAAACAATACAAATTATTTAAATAATTACCAAAATGTTAAAAAAGAAGTGTTACTCTTGACATTCATCAACTTGATATCATCTATCCCTAAAGATAATGAACTTTTCACGAGTTACAGAGGAAGAAACTTAATTAAGCAAATAAAATAATTTTCTAAACAATTCAAAATTTTTTTAAAAATACTGGGAAACCCTTCACTTATTGATTAAAAATTGTTCATGTTGTAAAAATTTCAAAAATATCGTCTTTATAATTAATTTGTTAGAAAACTGCTGTTTTGCATTTTTGGGCGATTTTCCGGACACATTAGAAAGCGATTGGTGGATCAAAATTGAAAGTTATTTGGTAGAAATTATTCCTCAAACATTCCTTAAGCGGTGACACAAAAAATGTATAACGAGTAATTCTTTTTTAAATTTATTCAAACCCCGAGCTTTTTTTATTTAATATCCTATGATAATTTCAAAAGCCCGGGAGCACGAGTTAACGTTGAAAATACGGAAAATAATTTGTGGATTTTCTTTTTCTCGAAAGCGAACAAATTGGGAGTTGGGGGTCAACAAAAATCGATATAAAAAAATTGTTTTGGTGAATTTTTGAAGAGTAAAATGAAACGTAGAAAATTGTAGCATGAATTATAAATAGTTTTTTTTTAAAGAACTACATCCGCTCGAACATTTTGTAAAAAATAGAAAGATATTTTACCAACAAAGAAGAATGAGGTGGAATTGAAATTTCTTTCTGAATTACTTAGAAATAATGCAAGATTATTTTTTCATTGCGTACATCTTGTCTTAAAAGTTTTCTTATTTTCTTGAAATTATGTACGTTTTCATATTACTCGGCAGTAAAGTCGTCAGGAAGTTTTTTACAGTCTCATTTTCCAAGAAAAACAGGCTTGTGCCGACAACCCCTGCTTGTTTTACCTCTGTAGTTTTGCCCTACCCTGCAGAGCTTTCTTTTTTCCTCCTCGAGCGGAATAATCAGTTTCGAGCTGTAAGAGGACTTTCCCGCTTACCACTTCGCCTCGATTAACAGGAAACTCACCCACCGCAAAGTGCGAAACGAGATACCTACTTTGAAGCTGCTCTTTTCTCTGAAGAAACGCACTGCGTTCTGCATGCTGAGACTAAATTAATGAAGTCCTGAAGGGCATTCATGACTTTGATAAACATCCGTTTGATGAAAAGTAAATAGAGAAATTAAAAGTACGTGTAAATAAAAGCTGCAATTTTTCAGTAAAAATTAAATTAATTTTTTGTTAAATTTATTTAACGAGTTGTTAGCGAATTGAATGAAAAGGGTAACCGCTGGATCAGGAATTTTCTAAGAGCGGGAATACTTGGGGAGTGACAGTGAATTTATTTTTTGATGGCGAATATCGTAGATTTTTAGAAGAAAATACTATCTAATCACTTGAAGTAGCACAAATTTTGTATCACATGATACAATGCAAGTTAAGACAAGTTTTTAAACATTATTTTACTTTTTGTTTAGTTGATTTCTTAGCATAAAAGAAAACTTAAATAATTAAAAATAAGAAGCGTTTGAAATTGAAAACTTTGGATAAAATTATTTTTATTTGATCACGTGTAAATACAAAGTAATTATTCATTTTTAGAATTCGCACCTATTATTTATATATTATATAATTAGATTTCGCACCTATTTAAAATTAAATTTGAAAATTGTAACTTTAACAAAGTAGTTCAACTTTCAACCAAGTACTTGAGTTTTCAACCAAAAAGATGAATTCTCAATGAAAAATGTAATATTTGATATTTCAAATAAAAAATATTTATATTTTTATTCAAAAAAGTTCAATTCTAGCAAACCAGACGAATTTTTAACAAAATTTTTGGATACGCAACCAGAAAGGATTATTTTTTTTACCAAAAAGTTACATTAAAAAAAAAATAATAA
>JAAAKG020169196.1:0-54052 GCA_010014905.2 Druon quercuslanigerum | reverse complement strand
TATGCCAATAGAAGGAAGTCTTATAGGTGGAGCTACCGATGTGGAAGGAATATCCATACTTGCACGAAGGGGCAATGCAGTAGGAGTTTCAGAACTCATACTAAAAGAAGGCTGGGCACGCGGCGACCTAGATCTTACACGAATGTTAGCTTCGGCAGAAGCCAGATTCCTCTCAGGTGAATGTCTTTGAAACAAATTAGGAGGTCTGTTACGAGGAACACCAGGGATGGGATCTCCATTAGGTAAACATTCAAACTGCAAAGTTAATTCTGCAACAAGAAAGAGAGGATTACATTTTTTTAAATGGTAGATTGGTATGTTTACGAAGTCTGTGATTTTCAGCTTTTTTAAAAAGAATTTTACATAATTATAGGCAATGCCTTTATTTGATAAAAAGAGATAACCTGAAATGAGGTATCAGGTTATGTTGTTCTTATGTACACTGTGAGTACTGGTCGAACCTAATTTTCCAATCAAGTCTTTTTTTTTAAATCCGTGAGGATAAAAAGACAAATCGGATTTTTATTATATCCATTGTCCTTGTTGATATTATGAAGGTGTTTCGAAATTTCAATTGCTTCTCTATGTTTTTTTGAAAAGATATTGTGTTTTTTTTTGCGATGCCGGTTGTTTTGTCAAATAAAATGTTATGTCCCGTTTCGATACAATGCTCAGCTAGTGCTGAATGCTTAAAAGGTTTAGCCTGACTTTACTCTCATGTTCCTTTATACGTTGGCTCACTGCTCTACCGGTTTCTCTGATGTAGACTTTGCAGCAAGAGCAAGGGATTTTGCATACCCCCGTGTTTTGTGTTTTTTTTTAGAATTCTTTTTATTTGTTTTGTGACAACGTGGATGTAGGGTAGGATGGTGGTCGTTTTTATCTTCCTTGCTTTAGTAGGTCGTGTTGACTTGTTGTTTTGAGTGTATCTTCTTATTGCTTTATCAGTTTGTTTGTTTATGTAATCGTTCTGTATTAAGATTTGTTTACCGTGTTGTATTTCCTTTTGTAAGTTATTTTTATTTGTTATGGAGACAGCTCTGTATAACGCGAGTTGATGGCCGATTGTTTTTGAGATGGTGGTGATAAGAGGAAGCATGTTGGTATCTGTTTGTGTGGGTGGGTTTTCTGTACACTTCATGTCCTAATGTATTGTCTAATCTTTTGTGAACTAATGCGTCCAAAAAAGGTAATTTTTCGTTTTGTTCAATATCCATGGTGAAGTGGACAGTAGGATGTAATCGCTTGATAAAATCGAAAAACTAATTTAGTTCATCTAGTTGATGTCGCCAGATGACAAAAGTGTAATCAGCATAAATAAACCAAAATTACGGTTTAAGCTTAGATTGGTGAGGGATTATAGTTTCTAGTTATTCCATAAACATGTTGGCTATTACAGGTGAGATTGAAGATCCCATTTCTGCTTCTAAGGTTTGCTCGTAGAATTGGTTCTTGAAAAAGAATTAAGTATTATTGAGACAGTGTTCTATCAAAGGTATGAGCTGGGAAGGGAAGTTTGTAAAAGATTTAATAATTTGCATTGTATCAGTGGCGAGGACGCGTGTTAGGTTGTAAATTGATGAATTTATTGTACTGACTATTGTTTTTGTTAGGTCCTTTTTAATTTTTGTTGCGTATATCGTCAGTTAGAAGGTCCATGGTTTTGTTGTTCTAGTTTTCTTTATTCATTATCACTGTTGTGTTGCCTTTGTCTGCGGGTAATATTGTGATGATATTGTGGATTCCAAATTTCTCATATCCTTTAAACAAGGTTGAAATCATTTCATTGCTGAAAGGATAATCGGAGATGTTTTTTTACTGTATGAGTTAGTCGTTTTTTCCTAACTGCTTTTAATTTGTCAATCTTGTTTTCTTCAGAGGAAGGATCTTGAATCCGTTGGGATTGGTCAAAAGATATGCGGTCCACTTGAGACTAAATGTGAAAATCTAAGGATGCTTGATAAGAAAAGATGAAGTTTTAATGGTTTTTAAAGGTAGTGTGAAAGACAAATTTAGTATGATGTATTCTTTCTTTCAAGAGAAGCGAACTTGTATGATGCAGCATTTATTTGACCCGGTTAAAAAAGCAGAAGATGTTCATAGCTTTCTTTGCGAAGTCCTGAGCTTAGCAAAGGTGTTGGTTTTAGTAAGAATGTTCTCTCCGTAGAGTTCTCTAATAATAAATTGCATGCTTTTACGATGATTTATTTTGATTGGTCAATCAGGTTCGAACAGTCGACACAGTGAAGCGCTTTGGTCAATCACAAGCATTGCAGAGATTATACATAAGAATAGCATAACCTGATAACCCAGTTTGAGATTAGCCCTGAAGAAAAGAACTGCAATGTTGGCAAAACGTCGCCAAAATAGGTAATTTTGCACGCGATTGAAACTTTGAATATCTCTTTTCATCAAAATGTATTATCTTGACAGAATTGCATCTATTATTCATGCATTAATTAATTTTTTATTTTAAGAGCCGTGTAAAGTCAGAAAAATTTCCCTCGAGTCATACATGCCACATCTACGGCATGTTTCATGACCATCTGTCGGTTGAAAAATCTTCCTTTCCGAATTGGCCTTAAACTAAAAGTGTTTTTTCATAAAATATATTTAATTTAAAAAAACTAATTCATAGCTCCATCTAGTCTCAAAAGGTTCTAAGAACTTTCTGTTATTTGAGAAGTTAATTTAGATCTATAGTGTTGATTTTCTATTTTCACGGTCGGTGTATGTGGTCTCTACTGATCGAGTGTTACCATTTCCTATGATACTGCATGTTACTTATTAAACTGTACAACGGAATAACTTGCTGAAGACAGCGCACATTTATGACAAAAGTTCTTCTACACTCTACTTGATTTAGTATACACTGTATCGAAGTTACGAAGCAAATATTGCAAAAAGGCAATAAAAATCGGTTGGGGACTCGGTGAAGCATTTTTGATTTAATTTACTTTATTATATAATACAATACCTTACATGTACAATAAATGTTGTGAAATTGACTGGAGGAAGAGACGACAACAGATTTCCGATCTCATTTACTTACTGTAAGATCGGACTTTAAGATAGTTAGTCCATCCACAGCAGACTAAAACCTTTTTTAGACTTAGTTGGTTAGTATTGTTCGGAAAAAAAAACGTGAACCAATTTAGGTGCAGACTGGGACATGACTCGTAAAAGACTTCCAACCCAGATCTCCACGCAACAAAACTGACAGATGGTAAATATTAGTTCAATGTCAGGAAAGTAAACCGTTCGTCAACCACCGTAGGAGGGAGGGCTGGTGAAGGACGAGTGGCAGTATCTGACGGACCATCTGGTGAAACCGAGAGGGACACCGCAACGCTGGACAGGTTTGAGATACAAAAATAAAAAAAGAGAACGTGGTTATTACATGTTGTGCATTCTTGCTTCTGTTACATGTATAATAAATCTAGTATATATTTTTCTAACAGTGTATCGACCCCTACGATGGTCGTGATGGACACGAGCTACCCGGATGTATTGCACGCTATAGAGAAGTTGAAATTCTTCAGGGAGGTCACCTGGATGGCGCTCGAAAGAGCGTCCCCGGATCAATGGCCAAACTTCGAGACCTCCTTCTGGAGGTGATGCGTTTACTTATGTGTTGCAGCCGACCCAGCGTCTAAGCCTTGGCTAAACAAGGCAGCGGTGAAGACAAGGCTTTAAGAAGTTGCAGGTCTTAAGCTGGGTGAGGTCGAGTTGCTCTCAAATTTTGGCAAGGGCTGACTGCGTGGAGACACCACCTATTTATACCACCCTATTTATCAAATTCGTGAGTCTCACACGAGAACTCTGGCGCTTCTGAACAACTGGCCCTTCTACCACTTTAGACAGTTCAACTTCAACGTCATGTCTGCGAGGCACTCTGGTATTTTGCTAATCCAGGAATCTTGGTTAGTTCGAGATACCATAAGGGGTTTAGAGAGGGGGTCTTGTTTTTGTCACAAGGACCCTAAGGTGGCCAAACCAAAGACTTTCATACTGGCGAAAGGAGTCAACGCTGTCCCGTTGCTTGAACTATGTTCGAGAGACATGATAGTGATAGTCTCCAATCTTAAAGGAATAGGAATACTAGTCAAGATAAGTTTTCTTCTTCTGCTGAGCGCGGCCATCAAGTCAAGAGGCAATGATCTACTGGAACCGGTAATTCTGGAGATAATGTCCAGAAATAGAGAGTGTCAATTTAACCTACTCTCTCAGGTCAATCGCAGGTAGAGTTTGAGTAGGAATCAATTGCACCCGCAAGCCGCCCTAAATAGGCCAGAAATGCAAGAACAACGGACTGCGATCAGTTTTCCAAGGAACTAATGAGTGTACTCTCAGAGGTGCCCATGTCGATCAGGAACATGGTCTCCCTAGAGATGGCAGCTGATATTTACATGGAAGCCATCAAATCTACTTATAAAAGTAATTGTCGACCTACAAGAGTCCGAAAGGCTTCAGAAACATACTGGTGAAATGGGATACTCGAAGATCTTCCCAGGGAGACCTGAGAAAGGTCCAAATTTTGAACAGACTTTGCAAAAGGAGCCAGCCAACGAGGCTGTTACCTACTCCAGGCTTGGCTAGGTTGTCTGACGTTGGGATACCTTCCGACAAGAGTAGACTTTATTCCGAAAGCAGGCAGGATCGTTTATACTTCTACCAAGAATATCTATTCCACTGTCTAAAATCTTCCCTACTAAAAACAGTGGAAAGCAACACGCTGGTCGCTCGACCAAGAATATCCTAAGCGAATCAGTGAACCTAATTGCAGGAGAACTGAAAGAGAAAGGCCTCGCGATTGGAACCTTCCTGGAAATCGGAGAAGCCCTCCATTACAACTCTGGAGAGGTAATCAGGTGGGACATGATTGTTCATGGTGTGCCTATTTCATTTGTGAGATCAGTTTTACCACAGAAAAATATAATCGTAGCATATGGAAGTAAATCTCTGAAATAAACAGGATGTACGTAAGCTCATATGAAGCAGGAATCATAAGATATTGCTTTTGCATATGAAAAGTTATTTACAACAAGCTTACAAATACGTCGAAAATTAAAGGTATAATATTATACTATTATACTTACTTATAGAATTAAGAATGATTACCCAGGTGAAGAACATAGTATAAACTACCTTTATTTTTTCCAATCAGAGAAAAAATAATAAATGTATTGTGAGTAATTTGCTGTACAGAAACTCTAACGATTATTCTAGCGTTTATGATTCATTATATAATGTATACTATAGACGCCGTTATTACACAGCAAATATGCTTGAATTTTAGCATTCTGAGATATTTACATTTCATTAAAGTTGGTATCAAGACGAGAATTTATCTGTTTTTTAAAATACAGCGATGGATTATTATTTTATGCTGCCTTAAGGAATTGCTAAATTAAATTATAAATCTAACCGTTCATTTTTGTTAACAATTAGCAATTTCCAATGAAAAAGTCTAATAAATATGTACTTTTTCTGCAAAATAAAAACATGCCCTAATGTTATTCAAATGTTCTAGACACTCCTTGAAATCTAATGTTTTTTCATTAACAGTTGAAATATTAGACACATACATAAATTGTTAAAAGATTATAAATGGTGTCTAAATTATCAAGCTTTTCGTTTGAATATAGGAATTTTCTATCTGAAGCGCCTACGTTGGCTAAAATTGTTAAAAAGTTATTCATGTTCTTTTCAAAATCAAATTATTTTTTATTTGAAATGTTAATTTAAATAATTGATTTAAATCATTAGATTAAAATCTAATTATTTTTTCTATGTTCAGAAATGCGTTTATCTTGATAGCCTATCACTAGATGCAAAAAGATATTAGATAAAGCTCAAAGAACAGTGCACAATTCTACATTTACACCCACTGCGTTGTACTGTAACGAGACCAGGACTTACCAAGAAAAGAATAAGAGTAAAATTAATGTGATTGTCCTGAAAGTACTGCACAATGTGTGCGGTAAAACGCAACTGGACAATGTCAGTAATGAAAGAATTCTCAAAAGACGCGGATAAAAGAAGACCATTATTCCGAACAGGCCAAACCGCTTAATCAACAGTATAGGCGAGCCGTTCTATAAACGCGGCGCTTTGGCCACAGTTCGGCGCTTCTGCAGTTTTAGAAGGTATAACATTCACATTTCATAGCTACTGATTCGTGCAAGCTTCGGGTAACTAGTACCCTGACTCTGGAGCAAACCATACACCAAAGCGAAGTGTTGACTACACGACCTTGAATTTGTCCTTAGAAGAGGCTTGAATATCAGGGCAGAAAACATACAGGAATAAGAAATACATTGGAGATAGAAAGCTATATACGGCAAGCGCCCCAACACCTTTGATCAAAATCAAGTGGATAGTAAGGTATCCTATATTTATATAAGAAGGAGTTTCTGTCTTAGCATCTGAAAATATCGCAAACAGGTTTTACATTAAGACATGGTTGACATGCGCCAATTATGTGGAGATACCAACGAATCCATTGAGCACATTATTTATGGCTGTCACGTAATGACTTAGAGAGAATACACGCACAGACATAATGATGTATCAGGATTTATAAATCAACAACTTTCCCTAAACTGAGGACTTTTAATAGAATGGATGTCTTTCTCTAGATAAGTTTCAATGAAAGATGCACAAAAAATTTTGAACATTTAAGAGTCAGTAGGGTACTCTGAGAAGAAGAAGATGGTAGCTCTAGAAAAGCATCCAGACGTGACTGTTGTCACCGTCAACGCACACGACCGCTTTTTATGTATAACATTGGTAATAGGTGAAATCCAAACTACACCATGCTCCTAATTTTGCACCTTCAACATCATCGTAAAAGATTTCAAACAGCGTATTAAATTTAAAAATGTTTGCAATATACATATCGCCTTTAAGAGTAGTACCGCATACTGATCATTTATTAGAAAAGACCGATATTTGTACTGTCCACAATAAAAAAATAATTTTTGCTGTAATTTTGAATTATATAATAATAAAAAATTACCATTTTTTCTAAATAAACATACAGTTTACTGCTTTTTAAATGAAAACGTTCAAATAAGAAAATGATTACGAGACTGAACCCCCAATCACCTGTACACACAATAAATTCTTACACTCACGGACTTTATTAGATAAATAAACGTTTATTTTTCATCCTGCTGGCCTTAAAAATATGACTTGCTTAAACTTCCATTTTTATAGAAATTTCCTACAACTAACTCTTTAAAAACTAACATTCGTCCACATATTATTTCAAAGCACACCGTGCCTTTCTCGCTTTGCGTCGACTCGCACGCATGTCGCTACTTTCTCGCCTTGCACGCGTGACGCTACTTTCTCGCTTTGCCTCGCCTTGCCATCCTCTGCCTCCGCCGCTAATCCCTAATCCTTATCTTTTTTTTTTTTGTTTACCGTATGTACAACTTAACTAAATATACTTCCTCTCCTATATACAATCTTTCCTTCTCCATTCCTATTTCTCGTTCCTTCTATTCTTCTCCATCTTACCCAACACCCCCTTCACCGATGCCACTGCTCTTTTGTCCCCCCTTTCATGCAAGAATACCTTCATGCTTATCACACTCCTTTCCACCTCTTCACACAGCTCCAACTAGTGCTCCACTTTTGCATCCCCCTTTCCGCGTGTCATTTTTGCTATAAGTTCCTGACTTCCTTGCTCTCATTTCTCACACAAATATTCCGCTCTCTCCCTTGGCATAATCCACACATAGTTACCATTAAACCTTGCCTTTCTTATTCTTTCCTCCCAATGCTGTGTCTTTTAACTAACTTATATACCCTCCTTTCTTCCCCATGCATCCTTCTCACTTCATCTATCTGCAATCTATTCGTTCTAAAATACCTTTCCCTTTCCACCTCCATCATATTTACACGCTCGGATCCCCGTTAAAATCCCTAAACTTGTTCTTCCTGTCTCCCTCCTGATAATATAGTTCGGCGTATTCCTTGCTAACCCAAGTGTCCACTTTACATACCTCTCCTGTATCCTATTTACCTTCTCACTTATTTCCACCCCCCACACCTCCACTCCGTAAAATAAGACACTCATCACTAGCGAATCAAACAATTTCATTCTCCTTACAAAATCATCTGCAATCTTTCCCAGTCCACATACTTGCCTTGTCACCACATTTGCCCTTTTCACTCTATCGTTTATATGAACATGCACTCCCCCATTCCTCTGAAACAGGAAGCCCATTTACATAAACTCTTTTACCTCCTGTACCACTTTTCTGTACCGCTTTGACTCCCCTCCCTTATCTCTGCCCCTCTTTTCCTGAACACCATAAACTTTGACTTATCAGCATTAAACTCTAACCTATTTTTGTCCAAGTATCTTCTAAACCTTTTCATCACCTCCTTTAACGCCTCTTCGCTCTTTACTAGCAGCACTATGTCATCTGCATATGCGATTGAGCATATCCGCTCCGATCGCTAGCCTACTTTCCCTATCTGCGACTAAACTTGCAAACAGCGTTGGGCTAAGCGGGCACCCCTGCCTCAACCCCCTATTCTACAGAAATCTTAAGAGATTCCTTCCCCTCCTCTCACCCTATCTTTCGTCTCCTCATATACCTCGCTCACCCTCTCGATCAAGCCTTTCTCCAGTTCCCTCTCTTCCATTGCCTCCCACAACCTCCCCCTATCCACCGAAGGGAACGCGACTTTTAGAACTATAAAAAACGCGTACCCCTTGGCAACTTTGACTCTACTCTATCCCATTCCTTTCTCTCTACCCACGTTTCTGTCAATCCACTCGCCTGACTCTCAAATAAGGTAGTGGTAGAGGGGAAAATATTCGGATCACTCCTATGGAGTCGGAACGCTCGTATCTGTGGAAAACTTGTATGTTGTGAGCTCGCATCTTTGGAGTTAGAGTGTACTATGGTTGGTATTTTGTGCTACATTATTATTACTGAGTATGTTTATTGTTAACATTTTTAATCAGAGTTAAGCTTTGGTGTTATGTGTTTGACGTGATAAAGGTTGATAAAGGTACTGCTATTGATATGGTACTGTTATTTTATTAGTTCGCACAGCAATTCCATTAGTTTCACCGACTATTCAGTTAGTACCAGCAACTAAGTAAATGGTTGTCCCAACTAACAAAATAGTTGTATCATATCTTACGAACTAAATAGTTAGTCCAACTAATCATTTTTTTCAGTAAAAATTTAAAAAAATTATGGATATAATATTATACTATTATATTCATCTATAGAATTGAGGATGATTGCCAAGCTAAAGATTAGAGTTAAAACGAGCTTCATTTTACTGAGTAGAGGAAAAATAGATTATTGTATCAATGAATAATTTACCTAACAATATAACGATTCATCATTCTGTGATATTTATGTTTCTTTGTAGTGAGTATCAAGGCTAGAATTTATTTGTTTCTGATAAAGACTTTTGCAAAACAATGTTATTATGCTATCTAGATAACGAGCTTGTATGTATACTATGGAACAAATAGTGCTTTACGCGGGTGTTTATTATTTTCCATTTTATTTTTTTTTAAACCGATTTTCATTGAAAACCGCTAACATTCCCTACTGGTACTTACGCTGCGGACACTCCGGTGCGAATCGAATTGCTCGCAGCGAATGACCTGCAAAACTTATGAATTTATGACTTTATCAATTTCGACTTTTCCTTTATCATTTAAATTAATGTATATATTCCGAAAACTAATACATGTTTGATTTTTTGTAAACATGTAACAATTGTTGATTTTTTAACAAATGAAAGAAGTAAGTATAAAACTTTGGCGTGGAAAATAATTTGCTTGGTACTGCTGTTGCTTCAAATTTTTTTGAAGGATTTTTCATGCATTTAAAAAATATTTAAAGTTTTGTGGAATAAAATTTGTTTCTATCTGGAAATACTAAAAATTATTGTGAAAGTGAGATAAAGAATGAATTCAAACACAATCAATTCCGAAGTTTTTTAAATAATTGTTAATAAAATTAAATTTTTTAGATTTTTTATAGTAAATGTTAGTGACAATCACTTTTACAATTATATAAAATATTGTCAGATGAGAACAAATGATGTTTAACAAAAATTAGAATATTTGTTAAATACGTCAAAATTCCGTGATACTTAGAAATAAAGAATAACTATTGTTTATTGTAAATTTTTCACAGGAAAAGTTTATGCAAATCGCTTTCAAAAAAATTTGCAGCAACTTCAGTACGAAGAAATGATTTCCGAGGCTAAATTTTCATATTTACCTATTTTATTTGTTTACAAAATCAACAATTCTTTTAATTTAACAAATGTAATCAAACATTTATTTTTTCAGGAATATATAGATCAAGGCAGATTAGGAAGGAAAAATAAAAATTGAAAACACCATAGGTTCCAAATTTTTGTAAAAAATTGTTTATAACAATTTCGAGTGTTGCTTTTTTTAAAATAAAAATTAGGACTGACAATCACGTTGACAACAATTTAAAGCATTTACACAAATGCAAAGCATTTCCATGCAAGAATACATTTTTTTTAACATAAATTATAATTTTTGACCATTTTTTTTATGTAACATGTGTATAATAATCAAAAGGTACAATAATGAAATTATTTTCATTCTGGGAATGTCACTGAAATTATGGTAAAAATCCCAATTAAATGGACTGATATTGAAAAAACGAGTTTTTCCGTCGACAAATGTCCAACTAATGAGGTTGTTTATTAAATTTGTCGATATTATTAACAAAAATAGTCTTAAGAGAAATTTTTTTCAATAAAATATTGTTTCCATTTAAGTTTCTTACAATATAACTTAAAAGAAACATTAAATTATTGAAAATTATAGAAAACACATTTTCAACAAATAATTTGTTTATAACATTTTTTTTGTTTATTGTATCATGATTGAATATCTTTATTGGCGATTACAACAATTTTCCTATTACTGAGTAGCACCGGAAACGTCAAATAGAAAAAATTGCCATTTTTTCCGTCATATTTATTTATTTATAAAAAAAATTGAAAAACTAAATCAAAAATTAAGCTCAAGTACTTTCTTTGAAATTTTATCAGCTTTTTTAAAAAGACTATCCACATCGGTTCGCAAGTTCAGCTGGAATCGTATGTTGAACAAAAAAAAAGTACTTTTTTCCCAGTGTGAAGGCAGGTATGGATATGTCGTCCTGCTTGGTATGAAAGGCTTCCTATAAATGTGCTCTCCTGGCATATATGATTTCTTTACGGTACGAGGATTTAAGAGCCTAGTTAACATGCGTTTTCTGGATCCCTAGGTCAAGGTTGCTCCCGTAGCGACATCCAGTTTAAATTCGGGTCTACAACCCGCATAGTAAATAAGAAACGGACCTCCGTTGCTGTGGGGGACTACGAATGGATATTAATTTTCGCAAGCTACTGTGCATTTCTGACCGCAGCAAACAAAATGAAATCAGGGAACAGAAAAATATACGGTTGAGAGGTCCAATAGTCTCTCATAGCCAGGCTATTCAAAGTCATCTGAAAGAGGTCATATTCGAACGAACTATATCGAACTTGGCTGATTGAAGCGGTTGGCGGATTACAACCTTGACTAGGAGCTAACATCAAAGTGATGGACAGCAAAGACCTACCGAGGCTAGTAAAACTGCGGATTTAGATTCCTAATGTTTACGTGGAACTAAAAAACCCAACCATAAAATTGTCAGGCTGGAAAGTTATCAATGTCTAGGCAAGTAGTCAACCTATCCAACTATGTCGAAAGGCTTAAAAAGATTGACTGCAGGGCTCACTAAGGATTCGAGAGGATCAGTAAAAAGATCCTCTCATGAGCAAAAGTAACACCCATAAGAAGAGCTCCAGATTTGTCTACAGAAAACGTATATGACAAAACTGGAAGTGAAAATGGATACTAAATGTACCTATGTTAGTTTGAATTCTTCCAACGAAAGCAACCGGTTTTTCCTTAACACAAGCACCTTGGGCTTACGCGGCGAAACTTACGGATTAAATAGCAAGAGCTGATCAGTCATTTATAATACTTTGGTTTACCAATGTTCTTTTTTCGAGACTTGGTGGCAGTAAGGGGAATTAGATTGTTCTGCCGCGGGTCTTGAAGATCAGGTCACAGAATTTCTCTCCGATCAAAATCCACTTTCTTTAGAGATCCTCTCAAGAGTCATGCACACTCTTCAATGTACGTCATGGACTTTAACCTTAAAACCATTTTTGTATTCAAAGCCAAGTGGAAGAATCCAACAGAATTAGTTGCAGCCGATGGATAAGAAAAATGTAAACTTCTAGTAGCGCTTGATCAAGTTTAGATGTACTTGTAATCGCGCGTCTGAAATTGATTCTGTAGTCAACAGATAACTCAATCGAAAAAATACGTCATCCTTTAAAAAACTCATAGCGTCCAATAATATATCTGCTCTTTTTCAATTATTTTGTACATTTTCAAAAAATTTCTTCTTGTGCTACAAATTGCACATCCTCTGTCTATGTTGATAGAGTTCAAACGGATATCCCCGTACCTCGAGTTACGTTGTTGGTATCTTCTGCATTTCTTGAGACATCAGTAGAAAGCAGCTGTTTTTCTTCAGGTTCATTAGATTCTATTAATAATTAGTAAATTTATTACTAGTTGTCAATTGAAGTAACAAAATTTTTTAAAAATTTGTGAAATTGTCTAACAATCAGGAGCAGTGTTCGACAACGAGACCAATGGAATTATTAAAAGAGACCCAACAAATTTCACAATTTAGATGGTACCGGTACCGCTAAATGAGCGTTTTTGTCTTTTGTTAGATAGCAATTGCGATTTTGGTCGCCGATTTTGGTCACCGGCCGGGCCTTTGATCGTAATAAAAAAGCAAACCAAGAACGAAACTAACCTCTCATGGCAGGTTTGGAACGTACAGGCTAGCGAAGAAAACTTAAAACCGATCGCAATTTTGGTAAAAATAAGTACAACAACAATTATAGTTAATAATAACAATCTTCTGAAGTTTAGAAATATAATCCGGTGGCCGACAAGAACAAATTTCGAAGGACCCCATCGCCTGGATCCCATCTCTAATAGACTCCATGCGTCCAATAGTGGCTTCCGGTAACTGGCGGGACTACTTTGTAGAACTCTGTCTCGTGTGGTCAAGAAAGTAGAAACCATCACGTTACATCTTGGTAACATGCCGCTCAGAAGTCAAGTAGGAAATGGCGACGTCGTGCCAAAAGTCCGTAACATGAAATTAAACATTAAAACGGAATAAATAATTGATGTTTTAATGAATCTAAGTGAGTACTCTTTGGTCGAGGTGTGTCATTTGTCAATTTAACCTCTTGCCCAATGAACAATATGAAATTTTTGTTTCCTATTTATAATAGTATGGTATGTACGCTAAAGAATTCAATAATATTAATAATACACCGACTGCTAATGTCTATGGAGGAAAGAAGAATGCAACAATTGATTCAATGAACTTTAAAAGTAAAAGCGATTGCTCATATTCTATATTGAGAATCCTATTTAATCGCGGTTTCGGGCGTGGTCCTGAATGGCCTTCACGTAAATCGAAGACAAAATTCGCTTGCTTCAAACGTAAACATTCAGTACCACGAAATAATTAGGAAGCGAAAACTTATAAATTAAAACTTTCTACCATGTATTTATTGTGCTAGTGCTAAAGGCTCATGTCGAAGTAATTTTTATTTCCTAAAAAATGCCTCTAAATGTCTATTGCGGGTTTATCCTTCCTCATAACAGAAATTGTTACAAAATTTGGTCAATTTTGCACTTTTGATTAAAGTGATAAGTGCTTGTGTCTTTTTAATAATAAATAAGGTAGGTGCACCAATTCCGGGCACATCAGCCCAATTATTTGAATGCCAAACACCAAGTCCCTTCATATATAATTGATTTCTTCATTTTTTGTGAAACGGAAAAATTCTATGAAAAGAACAGTCTGGGAAACAACAAAATTAGAATTTGTAAAGAAAAAGCTTATTTCTTCGACTTCTTTCAGACTTTATTCAGTAAATATTATACAAAAAAAAGTTTTGGAATCCCATCGATTTCCTTATCAGATGGTCTAACATGAAATATAAACAATTAGAAACATATTATGTAAATGTAGGAATAATATATGATAAAGTATATTTCATTGAATAATAATAAAAGTTTTTATTAGATGTGAGATTGTTTAAGCTTTTTAACAAATTAAAGAAAAGTATAGCTTCATTTCGACCCTGTTATCGTGTTTTAAAGTCATCAGTGATTTCTCGTTCCGCTCGCGCTGGGCGTGTAGATAATTTATGTCGGTTCTGTAATTAATCAAATATTTTTATAAGGGAATGAAAATAATTTTTTTTTTCATCTCTTTCCCACGAAGACTGGCTGTAGCATTCACAAAAGATTAAAAACTCAAAAAGCAGAATATATTGATTTTTAAAATAATGGTTTAAATAAATTTTTTTAATTTACTACTGATCATAAAAGATATATTTTAATTTTTAATGCTCTTTTGTTAGACTGGTTAGACAGTACAAAAGCTTAAGCCGTACCTGTACGTCAAACATTTTATCTTATAATTGAATTTTGTATTTTTGAAATCGATATAGTGCTGCACAGAATCGTGGTTCACACGACGTTTACTTTCTGTATTAGAAAATTGAACATAATTAGGCGATGAGGACCTACTGGAATCTCATCGACTTCTTCCGGGTTCAGCCGGGTGACCTTCCTGCTTCCCATTTTCACTTTAGAACGTCGCATAGAAGAATTAAAACTTTTATATATTCCGCCAAGAAGATTAGAATTTTCTAATAGAGCAACGGCATTACCATCAGATGTTGATAATACAACTTGTTGCTGAGTTGGAATCGGCGCAAACCCACTTTTGATTTTAATTTTAATCGAATTATCATCAGCAAAAGTGTATCTTCGAAGTTCAAATATCCGTTGCGAATTTCTTCTGGAAATAAGCCGAATAGATTCAAGTTTCTCTATTTCTTGTATTTGTCCGTCAGGGAGAGACAGTTTTATAGGTGGAGGTATGCATCCTGAAAGAGGAACACTGCTTGAAAGAAGAGGCCTTGCAAAAGGAGACCTGGTCCTTTCACGAAGAGGAGGCTCGGTAGAAGCAAGAGATCTCTCAGCTGAATTATATTTTTTTGAAGAAGAAGACGAAGGTTTGCCACGAGGAACACGAGAAATAGGCGCGCCATTAGGTAGACATTCAAACTGTGAACTTGACTCTGCAAGAAAAAAGATAGGATTAAATTTTCTTTAAATATGTTTTTATTTTCACCAGGCCTGTGATTGTCAAACTATTCACACAGAATTTCACATTGCGTGACTAGTGTGAACTGATGGCCTTTTTGAAAAGAGCACAATGTTTTTGTAACAAGGCATAAGTTTTCTCTCTAAGGGTTTAGATGGCTTCTATTCCTAACAATCTTTCCGCCTACGTATTTTTATAAAATCGTATCGTTAAGTTTTACAGTTATTTTCAATGACCGAGCAAGCGAGAACAGTCTACCCCTAGTGTCCACCATATACACCTTTCTTCGAAACTTTCAATATCTTTTCTTTCTTCCCATCCCCATATCTCTGCTCCATAACCTAATACCGGTCATACCAGCATATCAAATAAACGCATTCTCCTTCTCCAATTTTTCTTCACCTTCTTTTTCGTATTCCCCGTATCTGTTTCAGTACCATTGCTGTTTTTTATATCCTTTCTCATATATTGAGCTCTATGAGCTCAATTTGTTTGCAAGGCTTATCCAATGTTTCTTTCTTCTCTATCTTTTTCTAAACCTTATTATCTTTGTCTTTTCTACATCGCAATTTAACTTTTTCCCATCTAAGTATTTCGAGAATCCTGTAATTAAGCTCGTCGTCTCTTCTTCATCCTCTGCCATCAACATTATATCGCCTGCGTATGCCAGAGCATATACCTATTTATTAGGAAAAGATATTAAAAATAGGTGGGAAATGGATGAACTTAGTAAAGAAATAAAGAAATGGAAAGAAGTCAGGTAAAACTTAGAGAACAGGATTTATACATTAGAACAAAAACTAGAAAAGCTGAAAGACAATAATAAAAAAGTAGAGGAGATGCAAGGTAAGAGTGGGAGAATACATAGAAGAAAATACCAAAAAAATAGAACAAAGAATAGAAAAAAAGGAAAGAAAGGAAAAGAAACATAGTGGATGATTTGACATGCGTGATAAGAAAGCTGTACAATAAGTTAAGGAAAATAGCGTAAGACGAAAGAACAAAGAGAAAAAGATGGGTTAAATATTAGAGAATACAGATAGGCGGAGTATGGTGGGATTGTGACGAAGAAAGGAAAGAGATTATAAGAAACGAGATGCGTTAAACTAGGGCATAGCAACAAGCAAAAAGAGGCGAAAAACGAATGTAAGGAAGAATGGAGGATATGCCACTGGAATATAAAAGGATTGGAGAGAAAGGATAGAGAATTTTTAAAAAATTGATACAGTTGGATGAAGGAATAATAATGGAGACATGGCTAGATGAAAAATTATGGGAAGGAGTAAGAGAAAGGTTACCAAGAGGTTACAAATGGCAAGTTTGAAATACAAAGAGAAAGTTTAAAAAGGAGAGAGCAATAGGAGGAATGGTAATACGAGTAAAGAACGAATGTATAACAAGGAATGGTAAAATAGATGTAATAGGTGGGGATTTCAATGCAAGAACATGAGATGGAGGAAGAAGAGAACGGGGAGAAGAAGTAGGAAGAAAATCCGAAGATAAGGTTATGAAACTAGAGGAAAAAATGAAAGGAGAAATAAAAAGAGGATTAAAGGGGACAAGCACAAACGATGCTAGTAAAAGGGAAACAGAAGTGGATAGGATGATTATTAATAAGAGAAAAAGAAGGTCAGAAATGAATTAAGAAAATCGAGAAACGAAAAAAGTAATGGAGAAGAATATATGAGAAAAAAGAAGGAGTATAGTGAGTTGTGTGATAAAAAAAGAGAATAAATGGTGTGAGAATGAGGCGGAGAAGGCAAGGATGGAAGAAGACGTATGGAAGGTAGTTAATAGTGAGAGAGGGGCGGAGGGAGGGAGAGAGGGAGAGAGAGAATAAAAAGAGTAAACCAGGAAATTGAAATGGAAGAGTGAAAAAAATATGTTATGGATTTTCTAGGAGATTTGTAGCTTATACAATCTCACGTTCCTCAAAAGTGTAATTACATTTTTGTTTCTAAAACTTGTTTTTTACGTACCCGTGCTACTTTAATTGCAAACTAAACTCTCTTTATCGGAAATTCAAAAGAACAATGTGGTCTTCAAAAGATGTTTTCGATTGTTCTTATATGAAATCTTCGTTCGAGAACTTCATAAATGGATTACAAAGATACTGATCGGGTACCGTTCGGGTACCGATCAGGTGTCCTAATCGGTATTCCTGACGTGGCTCCGGTCTGGCCGTGTGTTTCGTCAGCGATCTGACCCCGATCGGGATTCCTGATCTGGGCCCGATCTGGCCGATAGCTTTAAAATATTAAAAAAATTAGAGATATAATATTATACTATTATACTCACCCAGAGAAAAAAAAATTAATGCCAACTTGAAGACAACAGTATAAAAGAGACTCATTTTTTCCAAGTATAGGGAAAACTGATTCATATATTAAAGAATGATTTGCTTAACTTCTATTAAGCATAAATTTCATCATTCTAAGATATTTACATTTTATTAGATTCAGTTTCAAGTTTGAAATTTATCTGTTTGTAAGAGAGATGATAGAAGAATAATGCCATGAAATTGTCTGGATAATAAACTTATATTTACACTAGTAAACGATTACGCACTCTACGTCGATAGTTAGTATTTTCCCGATTCTCAAGGAAGTTAAAAACTAACAAAAAACTAACATAACCTAAAATTTTCCAAAATTGCACGTTTAATTTTCGAATTATTTTTGTTTAAAATAACCAGATTTTAGTAAAAAACGCTAATATACCCTCTTGTTATTGAAACTTTCTAAATATTCTTTTTTTCAAATCTAATATAATACCAAATACGTAATATAACATAATGCGAAAGTATGTGTCTATGCGGAAATAGTAGCTATTCAGAAATCGATTTTTATATAAATCCATGTGCTATGCAGGGGAAGAATTACATATAATGAAGAGCAAATTTGAAGGCAACAGCAGTGTGCGCGAAGCAATAGCTCAGGGCCACGACGGAGCTGCCAACAAAAATAGCCAAAGAACACAAGAAAAAGGAGCTGTTTAACACGCCACACTTATTCAAATATTGTTTAATAAATACTGCAGATACAAAGAACAAATAAATTAGGTAAAATTACGAGGTGCTGAGTAATGCAGCCGATTCTCTAAGAATTAAACAGCCATGGTTATTATATAATACTATGACGGAATAACGCGAATAATGATAACATTGTTTCATTTGTATCCAACATTAAATTTGAATACTCCGTTATAAAAATTCGGCAGCAAAATTTGATACGAAGCCTGAGGCCAAAATAACGCCGAGAGTTTTAAAGTGGCGTGGGGACGCCGGCTGGGCAGCATACTGGCAACGGCATGGGGATAGTTAGGCACCCGAAAGTACTAACTTCTACGATATTCAATCGTTAAATTTAACATCGCACGCCATTGAGACCGTCGAGTCTCGATAGGGTCCTCATGTCTTTCAGATTAACCAAACATTAGCAAACTTAAGCTCAAATAAATATTCTCTTACCTCGACTAAATTGTCACACGGACTCTACTTTAAAGCAAAACCTAGAAACAAAAATTAAACGAAAACTCGTTCGTCAACGGTAGCGGTCCCCTCTACGTGGCTGCTGAACGACTGAGATCGTGGCTTATCCGATGTCCAGTACGACGTCTCCCTGCCTTTTCGGTGGGTCCTCACCACTCAGCGCTGATTGGTCGCTTACTTTGCGCTGCGGTGAGACTGGTGCTATGTCGCTCGATTGGCATGAGAGTTGTCCTTATTTGGCAAAATATAATACAAAAAATCCGGGACAACAAGACCTGATTCACATCCCATCGCGGGAATCTTGATGAGGCTGGCTTCTTGGTCAGTGCTGTAGAGTCGAGGGCCCGGTCAGGGGACGTGAGGACTTCCTCCCACATAAGGATTACTGGTGCAGCCCAAGGCATAGCGCTAGGCTACTCAGTTCATTCCCAAAGCCTCGGGACAATAATCCGGCCTTAACTCTGGCTCTGGAGTTATCCAAGGGTTCCAGCCAGGTTCCGAAAATATTAGAGACAGCAAACGGAAAAGTCAGGAACTAGATTCAATACGAAATTCTCAATTCTTATACACGACTGCACAAGCAGATCGCAGTCCTATGTGTGCACCCAGAGTTCGAAAATCCCTCGATGTCCATCCTGGTTTGAAGGCCAAGGCAAAATAATATACTAATTTTGTGTCACAAAAGTCCACAGACGGCTAAATATTTCCTCATGTAAGATATTTTTCAGGAGGTCAAGGTCATTCTTGAAGTACCTTTTAAAGAGGATTTCAATAGTGACCTTTATGTTGATATTGACGATGACCTTACCTTTAAGGTTTTTTTAAGCTCAACTTCTATTGAAATGGAAACCTCTTTTTTACATAGGCAATCGATATGTAAAAAAGGAGGTTTCGATTAAAATGAAAGATGACCTTGGAAAAACCTTGAAAGTCACTCTTAGGTCATTCAAACTTCAACAAGGCTTGCATACCTCTAGGAATAGAAGCTTTTCAAATTTTTCTCGTGACAAGCAATCTGACTAACTTTAACAAGGCCTTTTCGTTAGTAACCTGAAGCATGGTATTGACATTAAACTTTAAGGTAATTTAAAGGTCAAATTTTTTTCTAGTGAAAACCCCTGTTTTGCTTCGAAAATTAATAGAGCTGCAAATTTTACGTTTGAGTATGAACTCAGGTCATAGGTCCCATTTTAACTTGAGCCAGAGGTGTGCAGACCTCTTTTATGTTGAAACGGCTTTAGATTTACTTTCAAGGTGCCAATTTATCTATGACCTGGGAATATGTTTAATCGTGAAATTTCTCGCTGTGTGGATAGCGGATGCATAAAAGAGGGTTTTCATAAAAAAGTTGACCTTGAAGAAACCTTGAACTTTATCGTCCAGAGGTCAACATTAAAGTCTTAGCAGAAAGGAAAATGTCAATCCTGATGGGCCCTCCTCCTTTTTGCTTAAATCGACATCAACCTTTTTCCTTAAAAATTAATCAGATACAATTTAAAATCTGAATTTTTTTAAAAAATTCTGAAATACGACCTCTGGAATTTCATAAGTTGAATTTTATAAGCTTTCGGAAAGATTCAAAATCAACTTCTAGAAAAATTTGGACCCAGTTATCGTGTTTGGAAGTCATCAACGATTTTGATTCCCGCTCGCTTAATCCATGTAGACAATTTTCGACATACAATTTTTCATCTGCCTTTGGATCCTAAACAATATATTTTATTTTGAATTTTTCGTTATGCAGAAACATACATCATAAGATCTTTTACTTTCTCCACTAGAAAATTACAAATAATCAGACGTTAAAGACCAACTGGAATCTCTTCGATTTCTTTTCAGTTCAATTTGATAACCTTGCTGTGTTTCATGTTTATTTTGAAACGTCGAAGGTCCGTAAAGAGAAGCACCTGGAATAGGGATGCTATTAGGTAAACAGTGAAACTGTGAACTTAGCTCTGCAACAAGAAAAAGAAGAATAGATTTAAGAGATTTTTACTCAGACTCGAAAATTTATAACATTTTTTGTTTTGGATAGGCATAGCATCGGATAGCATCCGATCGGCACTGGCCGGTCCTTGAAATATTTAAAAACAAAGTTGAAAGTAAAATTTTGAAAGTACGTTTGTTATTCAAATGATTTAAATATTCTTTGAAATCTATCGAATTTTATTACAAATAGAAATTTCAAACTAAAAACTATAATATTGTCTAGAATAATACTACAAAATTGTAGTTTTGAACAAAAATTTCAATTTTAGTCCAATTAAAAATTTAAAAAAGTTAAATACTAAATTAGAATTCAGAAAATTAATTGTTTAAACAATCTTTTATTAAAAATAATATTCCATTTAAATATTGACAGAAAGACGTTTCTTTACATTTATGGCTTTTTGTTCAGTTTTCAATTAGAGTGAAGTAATAGTTAATTAATGTTAGCAAAAATAATTGTTTAAAAAAATTATTATCATTAGTATTAATATTTTCTTTGAATAATTAGTAGAATGTTGCTGTTTTTCTAAAATTTCCCACTATTTGTTTATTTTTTGTTAGGCGTGACTTCATAATTAATTAAATGTAATAACAATAATTGTTTAAACAAATTATTGTTGTTTATGATTATATACATCTATACCAATGCCTGATAGTTTCGTTTTTTTCAGCAATTGTTACCTTTCTGTCCTGTTTTACTTTGTGAGATTATATGTAATGAAAGTAAACAAAAAAGTTGTTTACGCAATTTAATATTGTTTATAACTATATTTTTTTAGATTCATGATAAAACTCGATTCGGATAATATTGAGGATTCTGGATGAAATTTACAAAAACGTATTTTTTCTTATAGGAAATACGTGTAAAACCTCATGGGTCTTGCGGAACCTTTAAATATTACTTTTTTCAATACAAAAAAATTAATTAATTTCAGTGGGTTCGAAAAAATTTTCGACTTGTCACCATAAAAATTCGAAACTTTGGGGTCACGATCAAAGAAGGGTCTTGGATCATGTTTTGGGACACAAACCCATAGAATTTTTCCAAATTCAAAAGTAATATTTGTCTTGATGACAAAACCTAAACTTCATTTTTGGCAGTTATGGAGGACGAAATAAAAAAAGTGTTTTGTCCTTGAAAACTGCTCCACCGATTTTTAGTAATTTTCGTCGAAAATTTCAGGTAAAAATATTTTTTAATTTAAACTTTTTTTGAGGTTATGTATTACTGCCGACCACTATTTCGCAACCTCAAACAATTAAACAAAAGCATATGTCATAAAGGGCATTTCAAGGATTATTTATGTAAAATCTGCGTGTCGTCACTCTAGAAAGTAACCTCAAACAAAATTTGAAAAATTAAACATTTTTTTGCCTGTGACATTGTCTAAAATTAAATTTATTTTCAAATGCAAACTCAATTCCTTTTTTGGATTAATATTAAGAGAAATTTTACTTCTGACCATACTGAAATGGAACAGGGTTGTGTCCCAAAGTATTCTGTCAAAAGCAGTGTAGCGCATGACCTTAATTATTTAAAAAAAAATGGATCCAGTAAAATTCGCGACCTCGAAACGTATAGGTTGAAGAAATAGAGTGGGTTAAAATCCACACAAAAATAAATCCATTTTTTTAAACTTAAATAAAGATATTTATAGATGCCACAAGCCCCATGAAGTTTAACACGTAATGATTTCTTACGAAAAGTTTTTCAATTGTTATAAATAAATTCAAAAAACCGTTTTTCTGAAATCCTTTCGAATAATTTTATAAACAACGATATATTCTTCCTAAAAGAAGACTTTGCCACAATTCACCTTCATGTTGCAACAAATAATTCTTTTTTTTTAATAGATGCACAGAACATTCTGGTACGGAGGTACGGGGAGTGAAATTCAATAAAGTTTATCGGGTTTTTTTAGTATAAGTGTTATCTAGGCGTTTTTGCCTTCGAGTGCTCAGAAAAGGCTGTGTTTAATTTGTATGAAAATCGAGGGAGGAAACGCGAGGTGTGCTGGAAGGGGGCACCGCGATGCGGATCACGGAGGAACTTGACAATAGCTGGAAGTTCAAAAGGGGCCCCGAGACACCATCTGAACCGGATAAAGTAGATACGCTAAAAAACTAAAAGTGGGCCAATAATAAAAGTCAATTGGTGGATATTACCCAACATTGGGAAGTATTGGATGCCTGGTAGGAGGAAAATTGCAGCGCCGAAATGTAGAAGACAACAGGGAAGTTAAAGAATTAAATGTGTAACCCAGTGGGGAGTAATAAATTAGAAGAGAGAAACGTGGCTGCAATAACAGCACTGATTTGGGCCAGAGTTGGAGAAATAGCATGGAAAAAAGAAAATGAAAACTTGAAAGAAAAAATACAGGATCTGGAGTCCAGACTTGAAAATACAGAGAGAATGATTTCTGAACACAATAAAAGAGAGAGATTAGAAATGCCACAAACTGGAATTCGGACTGCCTCATAGAACGATGAGGGAAAATATAATGGAAATAAACCTGGAGAATTTGAAGACAGTGTCTAGGAAATTATTACGGAAGGGACAAATGGTCAGAGGAAGAGAGGACAGGTTAAGACAAAACCGGACTGGTTCAAGAAGGGAGAACGAGAATGGAAATGGGAAGAACGCAGAACAAGGAAAAACTGGGTCCTGGCGAAGGGATTGGGTGCAAAAAGAGGAAAAAGAGCGAAAAGGGAGATGGACATATGAGAGTGATCGGGAGTGTGATATTGCTAAAATTAGCCGCTTGGAGTGAGAAGAAGATTCTACGGCAACCAAAAACTATCTTCGGGGTACTTCGGTTAAAATTGAAGATGATTTTATGCAGAGAGAAAAGAATGTTACATGAGTTGGAATATGTGGAACAGTGCATTGTTCTGGAACGAGCAAGAGAGTAAAATTGAGACTAGGAAATTACGGAGAGGCACAAACTAAATCAATCAGAGTAGTCTCGTGAAACATCGTGGATAGCAACATCATCTTGAAGATTTGGAAATTCCTGGCGGGAGAAAAAATCTTTTAGGAACTTAAGCAACACAATAGATACAGATTTTATATGGTGTGATAAGGCAGTTTTGAGAAATAATTAAAAATGTAGGGTGAAAGGGGGACATTTAGTTGGAGAAAGAAAAAAATAGGGGGAAGGCTTGGAAGTGCCTAAGTGGGAATATGTTCTCTCTATCGAAATTGCAGCTCTGAAGGCCATAGGTAAAATTTTTAAAATCATTTCTGGGTATGAGAGGACGGACATATGCGAAGACGGAGGGTCCGTCGTCGACTACGTGATATATTAAGAGACTAAAGAGAATTTTTTAATAGTTGAAATGAAAATAAAAAGGCGAATCGAATCGGACCATCTTCCAGTAACATTAAATTTGCAGGTGGGGGAAAATAAAAGAGAGGTAGGGGAATAAGAAAATTGAAATAAATTCGAAGCAAAAAAGCTCGTCTGGGACCCAAGGAGAGAAAATGAATTCAGGAAGGAAATGGGTAAGTTGTGGGAGGAAGAAGTCAGAAGGGAATGGTGGAAGGAAAGGTGGAATAGATATAAAAAATGTGTATAGGAGGCAGCGAAGAGCGTAGGAATGATCAGGAAGGTAGGACTAAAAACAAGATTTAAAAAGAGGGAGGGGAAAATGCTTCGAAGTAGTCTGAAATTAAACTGAAAAAGGCTTTTTTTGCTTGTCCAGAAAAATGTTTAAAGAATAAAATACAGGTTGATAATATGAATGTGAAGAAAGAAAAGAAGAAACGGAGAAATATTTAAAGAGGAAAAAATGAAAGGACAAAAAGAGAAAGATTGGGAGCAAGTCAAAGGTCAAGGGATAGGGAAAGTTTGATTGAAAAATCAGTTTGAAAATTTACTGGGAGTAGATAACACTTTGGACGACACGGAAATAAATTATACCGCTCGGGATAACACCATAGGAATGGAGCGAGGACCTTGTAACAAACAGGCCACTCATGGAAATGAAAATGCGGGAAGGTCTGAAGAAGATAGGCTAAATAAAGATATAAAGATGGAAGATCTGGTTAAAATTCTAAAGAAAAAATAATTTTCAACAATTAAAAGCGAGTTTTAAATAAAATCGTTAGAAATTTTGCGACTATAAAGAAATGAATTTTAACAAAGTTGCTCAAGTTTCAACTTTGAACTTGTATTTTCAGTAATGAAGAATAATTCGCTACCAGAACAGACGAGTTTTGACGGAAACATATGAATGTTATAACAAATTGTTTCATGTTCAACTTACACCAAAAAGTTAAATATATAACGCAAAGGGACGAATTTTCCGATTGACAATGATACTTGTGCTTTAATGGCAATATTTTGTATTTTTAGAAATTTTTCTTACATTTGTTTAGAAATGACGTATGAGTAAATTTGTTTATGATAATTATTTATGACAATTAAAATTGTTCGCGCTATAAATTTAAACAACAATTTGGAGTGCTAAGTCGAAGGAACCTAATTTTTGCAGGAGAGACTAACAATCTTTCTAGAGACACAACTTAACTGATTACCTCAATTTTTTCGCATATTCAAATTAATCAGTTTTGTGAACAGTCTATGATAAACATATAGTGCTACTTTTGCTTATAATGATCTAATGAAGATCAATACACAACAAAATTAAAACCTTACAATAATTTTGGGAATACGACCTCTGGAACTTGTTGAACCCTAATGCCTCGTTTTCGCAGGGCGCCGATTTATTTACATAGGATTACGAATTATATATAAAGTCACGATCAGAAACAAAAAATGCATTCTATTTTTAAATTTTCTTAACAATAATTAACAGGATACAGGGTCCTTATTTACGTCATGTTTAGATTCTCTACTCTATAATTGCAGACGATTGAGCGATGACAACCAACAGAAGTTCCATCGATTTCTTCTCGAGTCAGTAAAGTAACCTCGCCACTTTCCATGTCTATTTTTACACGTTTCATAGTATTATAATTATATTAATAAATTCCAGCCAGAATATCGGAAGTGTCTAATATTGCAAACACGTTACCATCGGATGTTGATAATACAATTTGTTCTTGGGCTGGCATTAGTCCAAACTTAAGCCTTGATGTTTTTATTTTGATTGATTTATCGATAAGAAAAGTGTATCGTCGAAGTTCAAATATTCGCTGTGGATTACTTAAGTGAATGATCGTAATAAAGCTAAGTTGGTCAAGTCCACACTCACTTCCGTCAGGAGAAGGAAGCTTTGTAGGAGGAACGATAGTCTTGTTAACAGGAGGATCCCTTAACGTATCTTGAGAGGTTGTATCATTAGGAGAAAGGGACCCGTCAGGTAAACAAATATTTTGAGAAAAATCGGAAGGTCTGCTACGAGGAACTCCAGGAATAGGCTCGCCATTTGGTAAACACTCAAAATTTTAACTTAAATCTGCAACAAGGCAGAGAAAATTAAATTTTATTACGTATGTTGGTATTTTCAACAGACCTGATTATTTGAACAGTTTAAATAAACAAATTCACAATAATAACATCCCAGTAAAAGATATAATTTTCGTTTTCTAAAGCCTTTAAGCATAAAACCTGGCATCAGATCTGGATGTTTGGTGATCTTCTGAAAACACATTGCCAGCGTAGAATGCAGAATGGTCAAATACTTGCTCTAGAAATCGTGGATAGTATCCGGACCTTCCCATTTACTTGTCCCTTTCAAAGCTACTGAAACATAAAGAACCAGTATTGTTAACTCCGCTTCAGGGTTATTGCTTGATGTTTCTCTCTCTAATTGAAACCACGCAGCGCCTAAATTGCTTCTATTTATTTTTCCCCGAGCACCGAACAAGTAGTCAGTTATGTTTTCCAATTGAGGTACAACGTTTCAAATGCTTCCATAGATGCACAATACACAAGAGTTTGCACCTTTAACTTAGGTAGTATTGCGTACAAATGTATAGGTAAAATCGTTTTTTCCAGGTGATAATCCACACCTGTATCACATTGCATGTTTAAGATTCCTCCATACTTAGAATTCACTTTATAACTTAGCTTGTTATACTAATGAATCTTCATTTCGTAGTTTGCTACAAAATTCCGATCAAGTGGGCAAGCAATGCCGATGCTCTGCAGACTTGTACCATTATTCTCAAACATCACGATTTCGGGTCGATTGGCTCCGATATGATGCTCCAAAACTTTTCTTAAAGGAACCTTTAGCTTTCAGTAGCATGTACCAAATTTACCTTTCGGATTAGCTAACAGCTGCTTCGTCGCGTTCTGTTTTATTTCCTATCCATCTTAAAATCGATTTTTCATATACTTTAACTTGCGAAAGAGCCAGACATCAGAGAACCTTGTCAGGACATTGTCTGGCTTGCCAACTTCGTTTAAGGCAACTTTGCTTCTTCAATCCTAATTACTAATAAAACATGATTTCATTTAATTAACACCATCAGTCCATCCATATTTTGAAGAGTTTATGCCATTACTTTCCTTTCAGATTGAGGATGACTTTTCAAGGAAGTACGATCACTCTTAAATCACCCAAATAAAAAAAGTTATAGCAGAAGTTTTGAATACTTTTCGAAGAGACCTCGTACTATGTTTTATTAGTAGTACTTTCATTTGCCTCGACCTTTAAACGCGAGAGAGAAAATCTAAAAGAAACCATCTTTGCTAGTAGAGCCGGTTTTTCGCCAGTCGATAAATTAGCCTATTTGTGAAAAAATTTCTTAACTTGGGATTATTTCGGTACCTACATCTCCAGATTAGAAAGTGTAGCAAGGAGGTATCGCTTTTGATTTAAAATGGACACAATGGAAATTTAAATTATTTCACGTAATAAATTTTTTATATATTGTTATGAACATGTCTTAAAAAATCGTACTACAGAAAAGTTCAAAATAAAAAGGTACAGTTTAGATTTATTCCGCTTGTTTTGAACATTTTATTTCCGTATGCTGGTTTCAAAATAAATTTGAAATACTTTCTTTAAAATTGAACCACAAGGATTTTAAAACACATTTGTTTACTTATTCAGAAAATTTTCGATCCCCTATACTGGGTTTAAGCTAAATTTGAGTGCATTTTGAAAATCTGTTTGGCAAAATGGCATAAATGTGTATGTTTTTGCATAGATATGTCTCCATGAGTATTTTTAAGGGTGTTTTTACACAAATGAGTACTATACTTCCGTGTGCAGAATATTTGATTTATAATACAATTTATTATGACAAGATTTGATCGTTTCTCTTATGGAATTATAGCGTTGGAAAATTTGCTATTTGCATAAGGGTTAACAATATTTTTTTAACTATTGTTGTATTATTAAATTATGATATTCACCAATATTATTGAGGATGATTGTCAAAGTAATAAGCAGATTATAAATAACTCTTGTTTTTTCCAAGCAAAGGAAAAACATGTTATTGTATTGTTGAAACATTGTTGTAACTGATGATTATTCGAGTACTTTATTAGATCACATTTGTTCTTATACTCGTTATCTTACAGCTTATATTAGTGTATTTTATGATTTTCAGACATTTAATCTTTACTGGAGTCAGCTTCAACGAAAAATGTTTGCTTACTGATTAAATTAAAGCTGAGTTACAATTATAATTTTCAATGATAATAATTATCCTTATCTTCTACGATTAAAGAAAGTATGAGATTTTGAAAGATAATAAAAATTGAAATGAAATTTATATCTAATATAAGTAACGAGGAAAATACTAACAATTTTTTAAGGACTTCAAGATTATGAGACTCCCAACAGACATACGAATCAATTTTTTATTTTTTACTTTTTGGTCTATCTTTTAATTCAATAACAAACTTATTTATGCACGAAAGGTTTTTTCACTTTACAATATTTTAAAAATTAAAAATTAACAACTAGGTATCTTATAAATAATTGTAGTGATAGAATAAGACATTTTCATAACACTTCTTCTACTCACACGCAATTTTCTACCATCCCTCCTCTCACTAACCCCTTACTTTTAATAATTTCCTCTATTTTTCTCACTTCCGCTTAATTCTTTTACTTGCCCTACCTAGTTTACCCATACTTTCTCTTTTCACCATTTCCTAGTTGCTCCTTACTTTACCTAATATTCCCATCCTAT
This sequence comes from Druon quercuslanigerum, assembly GCA_010014905.2. Taxonomy (NCBI): domain Eukaryota; kingdom Metazoa; phylum Arthropoda; class Insecta; order Hymenoptera; family Cynipidae; genus Druon; species Druon quercuslanigerum. Next base: position 25,170 of record JAAAKG020169196.1, on the reverse strand, counting down.
TATATCCTTTCTGCTCATTCTTTCCCCTTTCTTCCCCACCCTCATTTCTAATTGTTCACAGTCACTTGTCCTACTTTCCCTTCTTGAATTTTCCTTTATTTACTCTACTTTCCATCCCATAATTGTCTACACATCTTCTCCCATCATTCTAAACCAGTGTTGGGAGCCTCTTTTAAAATATTATTTTTTATAAACAAATCAAAACCATATACAATTACCAAGTTATCCAGGCCTGAGCTCATATTGTCGCAAATGAAAGAGATCCTCTCCTAAAAAATGATCAGGAATTACGAGATGATTGGCGAAGGAACTTTCCTCACAAAGCCGCGAAGCAGGCGGCCAAGACCTTTGGTTTCAATATTAACGCCGAAGGTAAAGAAAGTGCATTATTCCATCTAGTATGTTACTTCATCCATCTCCGAGAAAGGGAACCAATTACTTAAATCTGTGCTCCTCCTGTTTGGCGTCTAGGCACCTTTTTGTTCCAAATTTATAAACGTTTTGTACACATTTTTTTTGCTTACACTTGTTTCTTCTCCTTCTATTTTTCCAGATACCTCCACCTCGGCCTTCAGATTGACATTCCCTTCTCCTTCACTTCCATACAACCTTCCGTCCAATGTTCCAGTCTGGCTTCTTCTCTGTTGCAAAATTTTCATGATTTCTTCCCCTCATTCGACCAGTATCTCTGCAACTCATCCATGTTCCGAAATCAAGCTCCAGCTATTAACTGTTGGCTTCCCTTACCACTTTTCCTCTTAGATATTTTGCTCCTTTTCCACTCTCAACCAATTATATTTAACATTCTATTTTAATTGCATTATCCTTTTATATCTCTCCTGCAACTCCATTTGCTTCTCCCTCTCTTTCAGAACTCACTGCACTTTTTCCCCTCTCATGCTTTTCCTTGACTTCCGCCTTGTCAGTCTATTTCTTCTAAAGTATGTCTCCCTCTCCACCCCCACCCCTGGCCATTGAACCCTGTAATTTTCATTCTCTATCGTACAATCTTTCATCAGTACTCGATTCTCACTTTCCCTCACTCTCTCTTCAATGTTACATATCAAGGACTGAATCCATTTCAAATCAGACAGGTTTCTACACTTAAAATAGCAGAACCCGTCGGGGACGAAATATGTCGTTTTGAGAAGAAATTAAGCGATACTTATTTTTTCGATTTCCAAAAAATTTATAAAAGTTTTTCAAAAACGAATATGCAAGACCTGTTGCTTTTTCTGTGCAAGGACAACATATGCGGAAAAATTTAATTGGTTATCGAGATTCTTTTGAAAAACTGAGCTAAGCGAATATAAAAGAAATTAATCTTCCATTGCACATTATTTGTGCATATATTCTCCAGAAAAGAAAATTTAAATTATAGATTTATTTTCTTGATTTATTTCATTTTTATAAAAGAACTCTCGGACTAAGCTAACATTTGCAGCATTTTCAGTTTTTAAATTAATTTTTATAATAATGTCATTTTTAAATTGCTTAAAAGTAACAATCAATTATGCCTGCAAACTAAAGGAGTACAAGTATCATAATTTAAAACTAATTCACTCATAAAGCATTTAGGAAAATCGTAACTTTTCATTTTCTACATAATCGTTTACTTGAGTCTGCATATACAAAGGTTCATTTAATCTCAAGAATAGTATCGTAAGATATCAGATTATCATTCAACAACACTTTTTATCAATACAAATAATTTTTGTAAAAGAATTTACACATTTTGAATTTTTGTACTTGGACAATTTCTTTTCTCTTTCGACTCACTTCATTGCATCTCAAAAATAAAGTTCAAGAGAAAATTGGAATTTAGCTAAACTGTCGACTAACTATGAATTTTTAACTAAAAAGTGTACATTTTTGATGAAAATAGGATAGTGTAACATTATAGGTTACAATGTCGCTGGAATGTACTACGGGAGTATTCACTATTAATTTATTTTTTTGTGCTCATTCATTCATAGCACTTTGTTTCCTCAGAGGTAACAGATAAATACGCTTCCTCATTGAGGAAGATTTTTCTTGAACAAAATAAGCAATAGACGGAGAGAATTTACATTAGGTATAGTATATTTATATTTCTAACAACAACAAAATTTTTCTCCTACAAACAAGATACAGAATATGTTTCGAAAAATTATAAATAGGTATTGCTAAATCATATGAGTACATGAAAGTTTCTTCATAAAGTTGCAAACAAATTTATCAGGTTTATTGCTATATTATTGATAATATCAACAAATATTTTCTTACATAAAGACAATAAACAATTTTTTTGATTTCTCTAATCGATACTAGCGGGTCATAAAACATTTCACAACAGGAAGATTGACACATCTCGCATGAGGAAGGGTCATTATCTTTTTAATCCATTTCCGAAGAAGGCTGATAGGGGCATTCGCAAATAATTGAAATCTCTCGAAAAAGAGTAATATTTCAAATCGACTTTGGAGCATAAACAATATATTTTATTTTGAAATTTTCCTAATTTAATTATTAGTTTATGGGATTGTGTTTTACACCAGCATTTACATGCTCTACTTTAAAATTCCTGAAGATGAGGCGCTTCGGACCTACTGGAATATCATTGATTTCTTTTCGGGTTAATTGGGTAACCGTTTCGGTTTTAGTGTTTATTTTTAAACGTCTCATACTAGAATTAAAATTTTTATATAGTCCAGTAAGAACATTATAAGTCTCTAAAATTCCAAACACGTCACCATCGAATGACGACAATACAATTTGTTCTTGTGTTGGCAGAGGCCCAAACGCAGCCGATCCTGTTTTCACTTTCACTGATGGAAAAATGGCAGGAAAAGTGTATCTTCGAAGTTCAAATATCCGTTGCGGATTCCAAAGACAAATAAGCCGAATAGATTCAAGGTTTTCTAATCCACATCCTTTTCCGTCAGGAGAAGGAAGCATTGAAGGAAGAACCAAGGATCTGGTAGGAAGACTACTCCTGGCATAAGGAGGCTGTGCAGGAAGAATTCTGGGGCTGGCATGAAGAGGAGACTCAGTCGGAGCAAGAGATCTCGCAGGTGAATTCATTTCAAATGAATAAGAAGGTCTGAAACGAGGAACACCAGGAATCGGGTCCCCATTAGGTAAACACTCAAAATGTGAACTTAGCTCTGAAAAAAGAAAAAGATGATCACACTAGTCAAATATATTATTTGGCGTCACTGGTATATTCATTAACGCTGTAACTTCAGTCATAGATACTCAGCAAGAAAATCTTGAGAAACTTTTACAGAAATATAGAACGTCACTCCTTGTCCAAGGAGCTAACGTTTGCTTTCCTTAAATCATCTGGACTTAATTCAGACAGAGAGAGTTTTATTTTGGAGTTCCTGGATAGTGTAATTTCCGTTTTAGTATATCACGACCCCATTTTACGTTAAAAAGTTACCAGTGATAGGCGCGGAGATTGTTTTACGCACACAGAGTACCTAGAAGATATACTATCCAGGTGTTCCATTCACTCGGAAGGCACGTATATCTACAAACACAATGCGGCCTTAACAGTGACTTACTGAAATCTGTGTCGTTCTGACAGTAGTCTTCTTTGCAAACTCGAGGCCTTAAATCGTTCTCCAGAACTTTAAGAAGCGAACTATATTTCTGATCAATTTCATAACTCCATTATACAGTCGAGACCTGAAATTGTTTTCTTCGACTTCGAGAAACGAACTATATTCGTTATCGACTTCTCGGTTTCGGTCGACTACAACATGACAGCCCGAATGGGCTGGTGTTCCTCCGATCATTGTATGATAACGCACACTCGGAAGTAGTTCAAAAGTATTCAGAGGATTAAACACAGTGATTGTGATATAGTGCCTTTAGCGGTCTGAATAGTAGTCGGAAAGCTTGACCCTCCAAATAAATTTTGATTACCAAAATGTTAAAAAAATTTTAAGAACGAATTTCTAGATTTGACAAAAAGCTGAACACAAGATTTAAAAATGCTCATTTTAATAAAAAAAACTTTTAAGTTCGTAGATTCATTTTCGGCAAGGATGTTCTTTATTGAAGTAAAGTATGAATTTTTAAGCGATAAAAGAAAATGTCCCAAATTTTTTATTTGAAGAGTACTATGTTTGTTTCAACAGAACTTTTAAATTGCGAAACAATTTGTAAGCCCAAGCTTTTATAATTTCTCGGGTGTAATTATTAAAAAGATTATTTTTCGCAATAATAGATACAGTATTATACTATTATATTTACCAATAGAATTAAAGATGATTGCCAAGGTGAAGACCAGGATGTAAACGATCCTCATTTTGTACGAGTGGAAAATAACTGATTAATCTGATTATGAAGAATTTGGTTAACAATCTAACGAAGGAATATTCTGGTGCTTTATTATAGATAATAATACTGTTTCTGGGTAATTCTGCACATACAGGGCACTTTTGAAAACAAAATGCTTACCCATTTTTGTTCACTCTATTCTGTACTCGAAGTTAGATTTCGTAGCACTAAAAAAGGGTCTTTCCTATTTATTAAAATTAGACTACGTAATTAAATGTTCAGCAATGAGAAAGAAAAAGACACACAATAATTATCTAGGAGTAAAGCATATATTCTTAAATACTTCATCGTATATTTTCTGTTGGACTATAAACTATGCCTATGGATTATATTATGAGACAATAAATGAAATATTAGAGATTTTTTTACAATATAATCAATAGTTTTGATATTTTTTCCTTAACATGAAAATGTCCTGTATGAGGAGAACTACCCATATTCTAAAGTTGTTATCTTACTGATTGTATACGTCAAACTTAACCTTCTGAAATATTTACATTTTAATGAAGTCATTCAGCAATGTTCATTATCATCATTTATGATTTAAAAAAGTCTTAAATTTTGCCCGAAATTGCGCATTTGCGATGGTGTCTTTTTATCTGCCAGACGATTCTGGCTCAAGATAATATTTAATTAAGAAATAATATTTTAACATCGTATCTAATTAAGTATTAACTATAATATAAACTAATATAAACTAATATAAACTAAAAAATAGTACTGCCTAATCTACGCATAACGCGTTTTTTTCTTAAGTATAATAAAAGTTGGTAAAAAATTCATATCTAAAACAATTTTACTAACCCTGAATTCTTTTTGAATCGAGAAAAAAATAATTGAGTTTTTTTTAATGATATTTCAATGTTTAGCAGATCTCATGGTGTTTAGCACGTATTACCTATCAGAAAAGAAGACGTTTCTCATATTTCAAAAAAGAAAACCACAAAATTTCTGAACTAACCGTAAGCTTCTAGCAATTATCAAACAAAAGATAGTTGTAAACAATAATGACTTTTTTCAGCAATTCTGTTTGTAAAGTTGTATTTATTTTTACTTTATTAAGTAAAAAGTGGACAAATAGTTTTTTGCTAACGTTTTTTAAAGATATTATTAAAAATAATAATGAATTTTTTGAACCATTATGCTTGTTAACTTTAATGAACTATCACTTCACTCTATTTAAAAAATTGAAAAACAGTGTAAAATTTCAGAAAAGTCCGCATTAATCTACTATTATTAATTAAAGGGGATATCATTGCAAAATAATAAAAAATATATGTTCTAGAAAAAATGTCTCGAAACAGTAATAAATTATTTGAACTATTCCCTATACCCAGGATAGTAAAAAATAAGTAATTAAGGGACAACTTTCGGATTAGTATTGTTTTTATTCCTAATTTTTTGTTTTTATTATTCTAATTTATATTAAAATATTAATTTATTTTAATTTAATTTTGGATTCTCGGGTTTTGATTTAAAACAACGTTTTGATTGAAATTTATAGAAGAATATGAGATTTCATCCTTGACATTTTGGAATTTTTCTTTCCTCCTCAATTGCAAAGTTAATGTGAATTCCGTTGTTGTTTGCATTTAAGCGAATTCCAGAGAACTTTAAATTTTAAACCTTCTTGAAATATAAATTTAACCTAAAATTCATACTTAAATTGATAATTTGAATTGAAAATATAAATCAGCGATTTAAGTGGGAAATTAAAATAAAAATTAAAATTGAGATTTAAATGAATTCTATGTGAATTTTGAAAATGGGCAAGTAATTTTTGGAACACTCGTACCCCTTACCACTTAGGCCGCTTTGTGCGCCTGCTTGACCTATTGGACCCTATCTGTGTTCAGGGTAGCTGCTTGAAGCTCCATAAATTTCAATTACATTTTTTTAGGGAGATGTTTTGATATTTTACTGAGTTACTTCACAATGTATTTTTCGATTTGATTTATATAAAAATTAGTGGCTTTTGTTCGCGACTTATTCGATTGGAATATCTTATGTGCAAAATTTCGCTCATGTCGATGAAAATTATATCGATTTATTTAAACTGCCTATCGTCATAGCCCGTTGCCGCCCTTTCGTCTTTCCGTTCGAACATTTATTTTTCTATTCCTAATCGATTGATCATTACGCGACCTAGATTTTGAGAAAATTTTGAGTATTTTTCCTGTTTTTGTGGGAACGGATAAAAATTCAGAAAGGCGTTTCTAGACTCGGTAATTTACGTACATATGTTCCAGAAGTTAAAACATTTAATTAACGATATAAACGGCGACCAACTTATTGAGGCTTTGAAATCCTCTGAATTGGACACGTCCGGTACCCGTAGAGAGAGATGTACGTATTTAGGGAAGGGGGTTAAACTTTACTAAGGGATGTCGCCCCATGCTTCAGATGTCCCTTCTATCACCTCCGATGCTACCGATTTGGATGATAATGAACTGCCGTCTGATGCGGCAGCGATCTCGGTAGTGATCACCAGTCCGGTGACATTAACGGAAGAAGGCATCGTCACGACCACGAGTACTAGCATCTCGGCGACAGAGGTAGTGAATTCTTTGAACCCCTCGGAAATCACGACAATGAAGCAGTCTTCTGGCTCAGTCACGGCACCCCGCGTAAGCTTAAAGTCCTTGCCAACTCGTATTAACCCCGGGAACGTAGGACTTTCCTTCAATTACGGTAACTTTTACGGTTTACCGGGTTCCTTACCACTTACGGATCGGTCTTCCCTCCAGATAAACGATGATTTTTTAATCCACGATGCCTTTAGATTTGCGGAAGACATCAAAAGAAACACGCTTAATTTACCGAGCGTTCTTTATAGTATCCTTACGGAAGAAACACGCCGGATAAGTGTAGACTTGCCTGGAACGACCAAATTTTGGTTCTTTGAGGCTACCCAGCACGCCTCAGGGCAGTTACTCGCCGAAGTGCCTTGAACTTACCAAGCGCAACTCGGTTTAGATCTTTGGACATACCAAGTGTCCATCACAGTACTCTGAATTCCCGCGCAACCCAATCGAATCATAACTCACTTCGTCATCCGGGGGCCTCAGTCACACATTCGGAGTGCCACTGAGTCCATACAGGTGCAATTCCAAGATTCACGCCACAACAGAATATCCTCACGGGGACGATTAGGATTGAAGACTTTTCCGATTTTAAAAATAGGTTAGGCCAAGCTAGTAGTAGGGTTAATGCTCAATTAGAGTTTTAAGATTCTTCGGGCATGGGATTACCGAGAGGGCGTAAGGTGAAGCTCGACGATGAGTTCCACCAAGAGAGGGTTATTGTAAGGAACCGAGTTTAAATAATTCAAAAACCATGAGCTAAAGTTTGTAAACTAGGAATAATTGAAAAAGGCTTTTAGGTACAGATTTGGCTACATCCGATCTTTCCACTTCACAAACTAATTCCCGATATAACAACTCTGGTGCTTCGGGCGGGGTTACGTGTTTTAGGTGTACACAGATAAGGCACTATTAAAAAGGCTGCGCTTAGCCTCGTAAATTTATTTACTTCATGTGCAAAAAGAAGGGCTTTATTGTAAAGACTTGCCCGGATTGTTCGGGAAACGTGGACGGGAAGCAGCAGAAACGGTCTCCACTGCCTCTCAAGATAAAGAGACCGGCAGAACTAAGTGAGATGTATCTGAGACTGTAGTAACTTGCGTATTAGTCTTAAACGATTTAGTTGCGTATAGGCGTGTTAGTATACCGCCCAATGATTTTCTTCTTGATGTCGCGTCTTTCGAAGATGTCCCAACTTGTTTCGTTGTTGAAGCTTTTGTGCATGGGAAGGATGGTGGTTCGCCGCGTTCTGTGGGTACCCTTTCTGATTTAAAACAGAAAGTGACGAACAACACTATTTCGTCTACCGAACATTCTGGCACTAAAGATAGATCCCCATCACTTCCCGGTCCCGTCGTTAAAAATTTTAAACATGAATGTAAAGCATCAGACCTCGATGAAATAGTGATCGAGGAGGGGTATACACAAAAAATTTCGATCTTGAGCAGATCGCCGGAATTTGACATGCTGAATGGGTACGCGGTAGAGTGCACCTTCAGATTTCTTTCGATTCCTTTTCGGATGACGCCTTGTATGACGATGGTTCAACTCGGAAACTTAGTCGATGCGATTTAGTCCCTAAGATCCTGAACGCCCTGGGGAAAGATTTAGACAGTTCTCGAAAGTCTTGTATGATTTTGATAAACGGTTCCAGAGACGAGTTTTTAGGTGTGGTTAAGCTGCTTTTGGCTATCAATGAGATTACTAAGGAATGCGAAGTTAGTGTAGCCGCCAATTTGGATACAAAGTATTTTGAACCTATCAAGTGACAGGATTTCCGAGGCTGTCCCGAAGTACGGCACTTAGGCTTCATAGTCAATAAGCAGGGATTAAGGCCAGACCCAGATATGATAACTCCCGTCTTCACGTACCTAGCTCCCAGGACTGTCAAACAACTTCGCAAATGTATGGACTTAGCAAGATGGTACATGCGGTTCATTCCAGATTTCGCTAAGGTGACAGAACCTTTGACCAGTCTATTTAGACTGGATGTAAAGTGACATTGGGGTTATGAACAGCAAGAGGCCTTCGAATGTTTGCGGTAAATATTGACCTCTGCTCGTATCTTAACTTATCCTTCATTCGGTGACGTAGTGTCCAAAAAATTTTCACGTTTAGGATAGCTTTGCAGATCTAATACAGCGTGTTCAGACAATTTAAACATGTGTGCCAGATTTTTGTGTGTAAAACTAGATTTCTTCCGCCACAAGTCCTTGATAGCATCTGGTCCTGCTTCGGAGAATTGCAATTTGCATTTTCTGTACTTTCTTCGGTGCATTATTCACCATTTCTACATGCGTCGGTCTTAGACGGACTTTTTACAGAAAGTAATTCTGCTGTGTATGTGTATGTCAATGTCATTTTTTCATGAGTCTACAATAAGTTAAGCTACAATCATGATGAAGGGACTTTAGTTCGATATAATGCGCTGTCGAAATTCAAATGGAACCTCAGTTTTAAAAGAATTTCATCCTTGAAGCTGATTCGAATGAAATGTAAATATCTCAGAATGATGACATAAATTCACATAAACTGTGCGATCACGAGCATAGGGAATAATATAATCTAATTAAGTACTAGAATAACCATCAGTTATATCATTTTAACTGAATTCTTCATCAATAGAAGAAGCTGTTCTTTTCTTCACTTGGCAAGAATGAAGGTCGATTATAATCTGCTCGCCACCTTGGCTATCACCCTTAGTTCTATTGGTAAATATTATAGTATAATAATATATCTATAATTAAAAAGTATTTTGAAGCTATCTGCAAATGTCAGTTTGACGTAATAATTCTAGCCAAAAGTGATAAAAGCTTGGATTTATAAATTATTTCACAATTTGAAAATTTCGTTACAATAAAATTTCTTGTAAAATCTTTTGAAATCTTCTCGAAAAATTCAAATAGTTTAAACCCCTTCAAATGATTTTGAAATCTTTCAACTCTGTGCTGTGTTATTTTTAAAACCTGATAAACTCTTTAAATCTTTTTTTTTAATCTCTGAAATTACTGAAATCTTTTGAAATTCTCATGAATTCTTTGAAATATTTGTGACATATTTTGTTTCCAATCTGAAAAGCTTTGAGGTGTAAATATGTTTTTCAAATCTTTGAAATCCTTGAATTCTTCATGAAGTGTTCAAAATCTTTGAGTAATTTTTTTGAAAAATGTTAAATGTAAATATTGTGCAATTTTCGAAATACTTTCAAATATAAAAATTCTTTAAAATAATATTTGGTTATTGATGGTGATATTGGCTTCAGGGTTCCAAAAATTGAAATCAATTAATTTTTTTTCTTAATCATTTTTATAATTTGTGAGTGGAATGTCACAAAAAATGTATACTTTAACTTTATAATATTTAAGTTATTTAATAACTTTAACTTTGAAAATATAATTCTAACGTATGTCCTTTGCAATCTATAAAATAATTTTGTAAAGTGTACAAAAACCGCCTTGAAATTTCGTTTTTTATTCAGTAATAAAAAAAATATAAATTATATCTTTATAAATAACAAACTTTTCATAAAAGATTAACAGATTTAAATTACTCTTCACATTTACATAAAATAACTGTTTTAAAAGAAAAGAAAAATTCAAAGTTCTCGTGAAAAATTTAGGATTTCCAGGTACTCAAAATTGATTTCCAGGTACTCAAAGTGGTTTACTTTAGAGTCTATGATTGATGATTAAGAGTTCAGTTTTTTAATTACTTTTTTTCAACAATTCCTCAAGCAATTAGTATTATTTCAAAATGTGCATATCTAAATTAAATTATTATTTTAAAAAAAATTTATTGTAGTATCTAGAATATTGTCTTAAAAGTTAAAAGTAGACGGTTGAATATTTTTCGAAGGAGAAATAATTATTACTCTCGGTGACATATAATTATTTTTATTTTACAAAATATTCAAACGTCCACATTCCAATTAAAAAAAATATTCTAGATACCATAATGAAAAATTAAAACAAACAATTTTCATAAACAAGTCCATATTTCGGATATCTAATATGATTATTTGCAAATTCACAATAACAATTAATTATTAAAACAATTCAAAATACATATTCAGGGTTTGGCTATTGTCGAATGAAAAGTGATTTTTTTATAGAATCAATACTTAAACATACTTTAAATATTTTGTTTGAATTACAATATTAATCATTCAATCAAACTCCATGCTATAATTAAACAGAATTTAATATCGATAATTAAAATAGGCATAAATATAACTTAATCTAGTAAAAGCAGTATTATCAAAAAAGAAAAGCTACTAGGGATTCTTTATTTGAGATCGCTTATCACCTGATACCGAAGTATAGAAAAATGACGATTCACCACAAATAAACATTACTCAGCAAAAATCTGTAAACTCCTTTGATATCTTTAAAATTACCTAAAATGTAATTAAAATCCTTGATCCTTTTGCAAACCTCATTGAAAACTTTTGCATCCTTAAAATTGGGAAAAATCTATAGAAACCATTTTAAATCTCTTGAATTTTTTTCAAATATTGCAGGGTAGACCGCGGCAAATCCGGCACTTTGTTGTTTCTCGAATGTCTGATTTCGAGCTCCCGAAACACTAAACTATTTACGATTTGATAAAAAAATTAAAAAATATTTTTCCTTATCATTTACAGTTGTTTGCCAAAGAAAAAATTTTCTTTCTTTATTTGCAGAATTAAGTTTACAGTTTGAGACTTTACCTGATGGAAAGCCTATTTATCCCGTTCCTCGTATCACATCAACACCTTCTTCTTCTAAACGAAATAATTCACCTGAGGGGTCTGTTGCTTCTGCCGAGCTTTCTCTTCGTAACAGATCCAGGTCTCCTTCTGCGAGGGATTATACTTCCGCGTTCATAGAATCATCAATAAAGCTTCCTTCGCCTGACGGAAAAGGCTGTGGAATAGAACAAATTGATTCTATAAGGCTTATTTGCCGTTGGCATCCGCACCAGATATTTGAACTTGGAAGATACACTTTTCCCGTTAATAATTTTATTAAAAGAAAAATAGGAAAGAGGTTTGGGCTTATAGCAACCCAAGAACAAATTGTATTATCAACATGCGGTGGTGACGCTTTTGCAATATTGGAAAATTATAATATTCTTGCTGGAATTTATAAGTATCTTAATAATACTATGAAACGTGTGAAAATTAACATGCAAAGCGAAAAGGTTACCCCTCTGACCAGAAAAGAAATCGAATACGTGCCAGTAGGTCCCTGCTGTCAAATCATTCACAACTTTAAAATAGTGCATCTATACCCTGGTGCAAACGACAATCCTCTGCACCATAAATTCAATTAACAAAATGTAAAACTAAAAAATATTATGTCTGTGATCTTAAATCGTATCGAGATCTTGCATGTAACTGGTAATTATATTAAGTAATAAATGTATTATGGTTCTCAAAGCTTTAATCATTCAATAATGTTCTCGTGCTTGTCCCATACGTCGATGCAAATTTTGCATGAGCCTGAGAGGCGTGGCAAGACGAAAAACGCTAATTAAACAACCTATGGGGTAGCTGATCGTTGGCATATATTTGCCTTGCCACCAGGGATACGGCTACTGCGGTACCTGGTGACGCAATTTGTGAAGCCTGTACCTCCATATTTTGAACACGATATAGCTGCTGTTGCAGTATCCACGAATTTCCTTCGTATGTGGCTCATTGCCCACCAGAGTTCTTGCTAGACTTGGTCCCTGAGTTTCCAGCTTTCCGATTTCGGGTGGTGTTTGCCGGCTGTGTCGAACAACCATTTCCATTGTTTTTTTTTTCTAGTTGTAGTTGTTATTGGGATTTAGCCTGATTATTTCTTAATCTCAGTATTGTTATATTTGACGCTATTCTCTCATTGGACTGCCATGGCCATTTTTTTTGGCAGGATGTACTTTATGTTTGTTAGGGCTCGTAGTACTTGTCTTAGCGGTTGTCTACCTAGATTGTCGGTTATATATTCGCTAATATCGTTTTTACTATCGCAAATCGGTTGATCTGGTCCTGGATCCGTCTCCATCTCTTCTCACTTTTGGGTCACAGTGGTGGCGGCTCCGAGGGAGCGGCTTACGCTGTTTTCCAATGAAGCTAATTTCCACTGCAGGGTTTTCTCCATCTCAACCTCATCTTGCTCTCGATGTCTTTTCATTGGTTAGTATTCGTTTAAAGCGCCCTCCTATCTCCTCTAATCGTTGAATAGTGAGAACCCACACCTGTTCCGAGATGAAATTTGTGGCGTCAGAGCGTGCACTTTGGACATCTACCATGTTGAGGCCTAATCACGAGTGACTCATCATACGCATATTGGTTTTTAGTGAAGTTTACTGTTTTTCACTGACTTTCGATTTGCTTTACTTAGTAACACTGTTCGTCGTTGCCACGTTCTGATGGCTGCGTTTGGTCCATAAAATGGAAATATAGATTCACTTTCGAAAGTAATTGATGTTCAAAGTCATTCGTCAAAGTATCATTCTCGAAAACGAAGATTTTTTTCTGTTACTACAGCATTCAATAATTATAGTGTAGGATACATTAAAAATATTTCTAGTCTCATTCATTCGCGCTCCGTTTTTCATGTTTCATGTCTTTAATAGTTTCGATTATAATGTTCTAGTAAGTGATCCGCGTTACACTCACTTGTTTCACGTTTCTATTTCATACTTATTTTTTCGCTACTGATTTTCATACTCTCTGACATTCTATCTAATTCGTCCTTGCCTTTTGGAACGTCTTTTTGGCCTGCCGGTAGTCGCAGAATGCCCCACTTTGTGCGCCAATTGTTACCGCCAACCTTTTGTCTTAGTTAACTATATAGTAATTAATAACTGAAACAATAGTTTTTATAATTATTTAAAAATAAAGGGGCTTCTCATGGAGAAAGAATAAGATTCTCTTCACATAAAACGAGATTTATTAAGTAAAGCCTGAGATACTCTTTTGATATATTTAGTTTTTCTAATTACTATGCTAAACACTTGGTGGAACACAAAATATAAATTTAAATGGCAAACACACTACTTATTAGGCCCTTTGTTGTGAAGTCCTTCTCCTTAATTAACTTGCGCAATAAAAATCCTACGTGCTCATTGGACAGTACTTATTGTAAAAATAACTTTTGTGCTCTTCAGAAAACTCGCTTACTCTCTAGGAAACAATTCAAAATCTAGGAAACCAATAGGACAATTAGAGCCTAATTGCTCATTACATTCGATTTAAAATATCTCTTTTCTTTTTGTTACATTTCTAAATCCATTTTCATCAATGTTTCAATGCCATAAAGCGAAAAAGTATTCATTACGTTCAGAGTATATTCTGAGGATTCGTATTTTCACTTACATGGTAATATCTATCTATTAAGGTCAAAGCCCTCGAGAGAGTCTCTTTTTCAAAATAACTCTTACGGCACATAAATGGATAATCCCACATTGATGTAATTTCATTTGTATTCGATATTAATTATTACAGGGCCTGTAAATTCCAGATTCGAAATTCCAGAATATTTCGTGAATCTTTTGCATGTTCAGGTCCGTTTAAATAACCATAGATATTTTCTCTTTTTTCAGTCTTTTATTGACAATTATTTTAGCGAACAGGTGGACATCAGGTTTAGCCCTGACGTTGCTCGAGACAATAAAAGAATATCCATATAGTACCTTTTCAAAAATATTGTACGATTTGAATTACTCTACCGCCGGAAATTATCTATTCAGCTAAGGATAATCAACACTGAAAATTCCTGATGAGTTCCAAATCCAAGAACTTCTAGGAAAATAGCGTTATTCATCTTTTTTTAATCTCTTAAAAAACTTCTTTATTTCCATAACGAACAGGCATTATTAGAGGTTTTTCTTAATTTTTTAAGACATGATATATCAAGTGAGTTCATTTAAAATTATATAAAAGGTAATTCGTTTTAAACCCCAAAACTGACTATTAAATGTCAAATATCTGCGAAAGTTAGGCCTTATGCATACCATCTGCGAGATTACGACTATGTATATTTAATTATATAATCTAGAATTAAGCACCGGAATATTCCTTCGTTGGACTGATAATAGAATTTTTAATTAATACATTAATCAATTTATCCTCTCCTTAGAAAAAATGAGAGTCTTTCACACGCTGGTCTTCATCTTAACAATCACCCTTAATTCTATTGGTTAGTGTATTAGTATATCAAATATCAATATTTTCAAACTTTCTGCAAATATTTGTTTATCCGATGCAATTATTCTACCAGAAAAATGGTAAAAGCTTGGCTTCATATAATACATAATACGTTTCTTCGTATTCAGAAGTTTATTTTTTAAACTCTTGAGATTTCTGAGATTTCTGCAACATTGGAATACTTGTTTTTATTCGCCTGTGACAGTAGACGACAATAATTTGGTTACTAAACGGTAGAGCAGAAAAAATGTAGTATTTTGCTTTCGTTCTTGGTTAGGGTTAAAAACTCGATTTAGGTCTTTTTCTGCCTATGCGGGTCAGAAATAGCCTTTTCCATTCGACTTACTTTTTTTATAATCTCCACTGAAAATTCTAACTTCGAAGATACACTTTTCAGACAGATAAGTCAATTACAATAAAAAATGAGAGAATATCTATGGGCCCGTACCAACATGAGAACAAGAACGGCAACCGAGATTAGCCGAAAAGAAATAACTGATGCTGCAGTTGGTAATAATTATCAATACTAAATTAGGCAGGAATTTTTAAAAGAACTTTTAGAAGGCTCAAAATCGCTCTTTGGCATTAAAAAATAATTTTTTACCTGCAAATTTGGAGTTTTTATTTAGCTGCAAATTTTAGCATAAACCGCCTATTTCGATGCGTGGGAAATATCACCCCACCACTTTCAGCGCATCTTTCTGGGTTGTCTCCATGTGACTCAAAACATCATCTGAATCGCTGAACGCGGAGTCAGAAGATCTCGTCTTTAGTAGAGGGGATGGATTCCGAAGATTATCTCGACTCGCTGATTGGCTGACTTCAACCGGTTCTTCAATTGCTTCCTCTGCAAAAATACGGCTGCTAACCCGAAGCTCTCTTTCCTCGCGGCAGGTCACAAACTCAAGATTTTCTTTAAATTGTAGGATTTTGTAGTAAACTCTTGTAAAGTCGGTAAGATGGATGTCATTCCGATGTAACATTGCGGAAGTTATTAACAAACTAAATCTCATGATACTATATGATGCCTACCTACCGGCTTCGGAAGGGAAGCAATACAACGGTATTGAGGGACATTCGAGAGTCTCAAAGTCTGGTAACCTGGTCATCGTGCCATTAAATTAAGTCTATTTAAGAAAAAAGTAAAATAAAGACAAGATTAGTCGAGACCCCGTCATAAATGACGCCCAACTGAAAATCCCACATCCAAAGGCCTTAGTTAGGGCGAGCAGAGAGGAGAAAGTGTTGAAAAAGTATTGTAATTTTTAATAACGAGTTATTAGATGTCAAAAAATATTCGCAATTTATTGACAACTTTAGGTTGTTTGATTGTTTTTCGTCGTTTGTTAACAAAACTGCAACGGCTTTATAGACTTCAAATGATATAAAAATAATGTGCTTGTTTTCTTTAACATCATTTCAGATACTAGATGCAATGGAAGATGAAATATGCAGGGGCCCGAATTTTCGATGATTCACCCAGATCGCTCACCTCATACCCTAATACCTCTGTTCTACCACGAGCTCCAATAATATATAAACGTCTGCTAATGCCGTTAAAAAAATTTTGTTTATTTTTCAATCCGATGAGTCTACGAAAAAACATTATTTTTGTTTACGCGGGACAGTCTTTGCGAATTCGAATCGACATTTAAAGTTTTCACCAGCGCCGTAACGTTTTTCTTTGGAGATTAAATATATTACAGAAAAATCATTTTTATTAAGTATGAGAATCACTGAGACACTACAGCACGCCTGGCAGCGCCGAGGCTATTTAGCACGAGACACCAGGTTTTTTATTACCCTATACAACTCAAACTAAATTTTCCATCCCATTTTATTTTTGGGATGGTTTTCAAGAGAAAAAATCAAGCTTCTTCGTTGGCTTATTTAAAAACATGCCGCATTTGTGGTAAAACTCGAAGATGTTTTTTAAAATGAAGAATCAACGTTAAATCATTTATTTATTGCAAAATAAATTATTTTGATTGTAAATCTCGTGATAAGAGCTTTCCAAACCCCTTATTAAAAGTAAGATTAGATAGCTGTAGCTGAAGTTATGAACAATTGAATGTTAGTTGTTGCACAGTGTGTCCAAAATGGAAAGTTAACATTCGAGGTAAAAATATTAAATGATCCAATGAGACAAAAACTGGTTTAATAGAACTTAGTAAAGAACCCTAAACTTTCTTGTGTTAAGATCCAACTTTTTTCGAACGTTATCTAGAATGTAGAAATTTCTCAAAGTCGAGAAAATAAATATTACTTCGGTCATCCGTTTATTTTTTAAATTGTACTTTTATTATTCAGAATTCAATAAAAGTGCCTATACATAAAAGGTCGACGTTTCCATATATTACACGTATTACACGTGAAAATTATTTTTTTATTTTTAAACTTCAGAACATACAGGATTTCGTACCTCAGTTATTTCGCGTTTAGTAATTGAATTTTTAGGCTTGCAATAGAGGACTTATATATATATATATATATACTTATACTCTAATCTTTATCTTGGCAATTACCCATAATTCTTTTGGTAAATATATAAATACAATAACATATCTGTTGCGGAATAAAATAGAGATGTACTTTCTTATTTCTTTATCATGTACTTTCTCATAGTTTCCGTTTCTTCGCCCTTAGAAGATGATTTTTACAAACTTATTTCAAGCTCATTGATTTTTTGAAAATCGATTCTAGCAGCTTATGTCCGTTTTTTACAAGAACTTTCTGCCCACAGGTAGAATAATGAACTTCTCTTAAGCCATTTTAAAAAGGATCTGTACCAGGTTTTTTAACGTCATAATAGCTTAAAAACGGAGATTTTACTAAAATTTCTTCCAAGTCGCGAGATGCTTCTTCTGTGTTAAAATATTGATTAATTCGGCCGCCTCCCAAATGTCAGGTAATTGTCTCACATACAAATTGTGTTCATTTAGTAATTGATTTTTTAGTCTTCCTCTTCAAATCCACGAATTATATTGCCGATGTTTTATGAGCCTATTATTAAATAAAATTTAAAAGAAGTGATGAGTCGTGTAATGTTGTCTACAGTTTTTGAAGGTTTAACAGCTCACCATGCGATTTAACACATTTTCGTATGGTCTCTCTGGTATGAAACTTTTTTATTTGGAAATGTTGACATTTATATCACGAATATCATGACTGTTTTTCTGTTTTGTTCGGAATCGGAAATATTTTAAAACCTGGAATGTACTCTTTGAAATTTTCTTTGATACATACTTCTGCCAGTAAATAATCATCACTTCTTAATGCAAGTCTTAGGTTAATCATAACCTATTGTATACTATATTAAACGTGAAGAACTCGATTTGGATTTTAATACTTCGAATTTCCAGCGAGTGAAATCGATACTCTTCTTGAATGCGGATCTCTTCGACGATAGTAACTTCTTCTTTCTAAACAACTTTTCTGTTACCACCTTGAGCCTAATTTATAGAGTTCATTCAAAAGCTATATGCCCAGATGATGCATCGTTCCCACGATTTCCAAAATTTCTTTGCCCAAAGAATTCCGTCATTTGGAATATGCTGGTGTTAAGAAGATTGTGTATCCTCAGCTAACAGATTTCCTCGATATAAATTAGCTGATGGACCCTTTGCAATACAGCTTTAGAGATAAACGCAGCACTACGACAGAGTTGCTTAAATTCACCATTATTATGAAATTCGCAATAGAGAGTAAAATCCGATTTGATTTTCCAAGGAATTCGACTCCTTGGGCCATAATCTTTTACCTCAAAAACTTCAGTTCTTCAAACTGTCTGGTTCAGTTATTACATGTTTTGAGTCTTACCATGACAGACGCCGAGCATCTCAGGAATAGTAAGTGAGACTTATCAAACTGAATAAAGCTTAAGCAACGGGTTTCTACAGTGTCTTCTCTCGCACCTACAACGTTTAATATTCATGCTTCAGATCTGGGTGGCGAGTTAAAGTACTGCAAATATCACAATTACTAAGGTGACTTTAAAACAACATTTGACTTAGAACGATCGTCCGCGCAATAATCTCACCAACTTACAACCTAGCACTCTTCCTCACCAAAGAACTGAATCTTTTTACAGGAAACTAGCATTCGCGTCCAAAAATCTTTTGGACTTATAAAAATGATACATCAGATTTACATTCAACCCCAAGTCATCCTAATGAGTTTTGAAGTTGCATCTTTCTTCACGAAAGTACCATTATCTGATACAATTGATATTATTAAATCCTTTGCACTCTTCGTCTCCGACATCATACCTTTCATAGAACACTGTCTCCATAATATTTACTTCTCTTTCAGCAACCAATTCTACGATGAAACCTTAATATTAAGTTCACCATAGAAATTGCACTAAACGGAAAATTCCCTTTCTTCGAAGTACTAGTTTACAAAAGATCTAATAAAACAGTATAATAAAACTCATCGGTCATCAACTCCCTTGTACACAGTCGAGAGGCATATCAGATTAGGGTAACTTGAAAAAGGAACTTCTAACTGTGAAACAATTTCTTATACACAACGAACACAAACAAACAAATAAATTAATAAAGCAATAAAAAAATGCGCTCAAAATACAATTTAACAAAACCTACGAAAGAAAGACAAAGAAAATCGACCACCATCCTACCCTTAATCCAAGGTATTACTAAAAGGAAGAATTCTCAACAAACATAACATCCAAACCACATTTAAATCGCCTGCGAAAATAGAACAACTTCTAAGCAACCCTAACGATTAAAAGGCACTTTTTAGTGATCAGTGATCATTTCGAAGCAGCACATAACATTTTATTTGACCAAAAAAATCCTCATCGCAAAAATACATAATATTTTTCCAATGAAACACAGAGAAGCAGTCGAAACCTTAAAACAACCTGATAATATCAATAGGGACAATGCATATAATACCAATCCGATTTGGCTTTCCATTCCCCCGGGTGTTTAAAAAAGGACTTGGTTGATCAATCAGGTGCGACCAGTCTCCACGAGTCTCCAAAAGAGCTTAACATTCAGGAAAGCGAACAAAATTTCCTTCTTCAAAATTTTTTACTAAAGTAAAACTAATGACATTTACTAACGATGAAAGTACCCTTTTGCAAATTTCCAAGATTTAAAACGAAAAAATGAATTTCCTGCATAAACGACATAAGCTACGAAAAAAAATCGACAAAAGTTTCTTTTTGAAAAAGGAGCTACTTTGAAATTAATAAATTTTTTATAGGTGCTTAGTTTTGGCTTTAATCATATTATATAACACTAGAAATAACAAATTTCAATTTTTTAAAAACGACAAATAATTTAAAAGTGCAAAAACGACACAAGGCTATAATATACTAAATTTGTAAATCATCTGCAGACTGAACACAACGAAGTGATCAGTATAAGAGGACAGAGAAGAATTTTGTACTTAAACTAATAAAATGTAATATAATGAATGTAAATATTTACCTGCCGATGAAAAATGAATTTGGATAAAGTCTCCGCTACAGAGGCTTTCTGGTTCCTTAGGCTTTCTTCGGTAGGGGAAAATTTTGTGTTGCTGCAGTGTCCTTTCTGTGTTTTTTGTCCCATTTTTTTGTTTCTGACCCATATTTCATTTGGCTTGGTTTTATAAGAGTTGAAAGCAAACATAAGGCAACAGCATCTTTATTTACTGATGAGAAGAATAATAATAGGGTCTGTGTTCAAAGTAATTTTTGAGCTATAGAAAAAAGTAATGGAAATGATTAAAATTTAATTTTTATAATTACTTTTACTGCTTAAAAGTATTAAATAAAAATATTTGAAAGAATATAATACACAATATAACTTGACGCACATGAGAAATAGAAGTGAAGCCTAAGATCAGTGCATGTTGACGTCATTTTTCAGGGAGACTCATCTTGGCATAATAAATGATTCGCGATCGGCTGCCACAGATCCTGATGTATAAACTAGCGCCGACAACAAAGTGCGACACAAATAGTTTTAAACCGTGATTTCGTGTATCCTAAAATTTTAACAACAAAAAACCACACACAAAAAAATCAAACACTTGCGAATTTAATTCATAGTTTGAGGCGTGAGATCCCGGCAATGCCAATTTTCATTTCTCACCTCTCAAGAAAAAGGTCGGCTAAACTAAGAATAAAAGAAACCAAAAATTCCGATAAATTACCTTACTAACACTCTCTAAGAAAAAGAAAATAATTTGGTTGAAGAAAATATCGGGACGGCTCTTAGAGGGCCGGCTGAGCATTTTTTCCGGTATCACATATTAAACAAATTACCAACAGGCCGCCAAACCTCTCCGCCATGAAAGAAATTTAGATCACCCCTTACTACTTCAACCTCTTCAAAATCCTCTTCGGCTCGTCTGACATTTTGGCTCTTATTTTTGATAATATTGTTCTGTCCGTTAGTAAGTTCGGAGCTAGAGTGTCGTAGCGCGCATAGTCTATTAGAAAGGTCCGCTTGGTGGTTCGGTTATCGTTGCGCCAATCAGAACGCCGTCTAAAGGCCAATTCAGACTAGCCGTTCTCGGTTGCGGTTCGCCGGTCCGGTTGGACTCTCAGTCAATCAGCGCGTACTCGGTCTCGGTTCCGGTTCGGTTCAAGCATTTAGGTTCGATTCTAATTTCAACCGTGCCGTTCGCAACCGTAGCCAATAAGAGCGCTCGCAAAGCCGCGAGGCCTTTCAGCTGTTTCTCGAGCTTGCTGCATGCTATGTGGTTTGTTTACGAGGTTGTAGTTGGTTGTAGCAGGTTAAATAGTGAAAAATCAACAGTGATGGTGCCAATATAAAAAATATGGACAACTGATAATGAGCATGTTCTCATTGCTGAAGTTCAAAGTCGGCGACTGTTGTGGGATGTTCCCAGCGCAGAATATCGGAGAACCGATCTGAAAGAGACTCACTGGGAGGAAAAAGCTGTTATTTTGGGGCCAGATTTTACGAGTAAGTTAGATTTTTTGTACTTTTATTTTGCAAAATACTTCGATTGAAAAGATAATCGGCAAAACTTGTGATCACGATTGAAAACTTGATTGAAAACTTGATCAGTTCACTAGTAATTGCAATAAGTGACAGTTGGAACATTTTCCATCTTGAATTCGCCATTAATTGCAAAAAATATAATTACAAGGATGAATAAAGTGAAAGATTGAACAATTTGTAACATGAGGAAAGGTAAAATTTAACGAAAATATGCACATCAACGCTTCTTATTTAATTTTACGTTTATAAATCGATTGATTAACTCTATTCAAATCGATCAATAAAATTATCTTTTACTATATTAACATTCATTGTAATAATAGTAAGTTTTAAAATAACCAACATGTATTCAAAAATGCTTGATTTGAATTATTTTAAATATCTCAATGTTAATGTAACATATTTTTTTATTTTGATTAGTAGGATTTTTTCAGGATCATTTTTAGGATTTATTATTACTTCATAGGAGTACTTCGATTGTGCAAAAAGTTTTTCTTTGCACTCGCATACTTTATTTTATTTCAATTATTACCTTCATGAATTCATTGCCATTATCAGTTTCGATGAGTAATAGTAATTACTATTTCCGAAATGATGAAATTCTGGTAATAATAAAGTCTTTGCATATTTATTATAGTCATAAAATGTAAAATCGAAAAAGAGGTACTTTTCAAACGATCCCTAAAAGAATGACCAGACTAGTGACGTCACTAGCCTGTATGGAAATATGAAAATATCTAAAAATACATGTAAAGCTTAAAACAATCATACAAATTATAAGAAAAATTAAACTCTGAATATTGTCTCGTGCTTTGTCATAGTATTGAACCCAAAATCTTAAAACATTAAAATATATCTAGATGTTTTTGAAAGAACTTTGAATGTCATTGGTTAAAACGCTTCAACCAACCACGTCGCGTTTTAAACGTGGGTGAAAATTTTCAATATTTGTTTCATAATTATTTAAATGTAATTGATAAAAAATCAAAGTTTTAAAGATATTCTTTCAATTTCATAACTAAGTTTAACTTGGAAGCAACAAAAGTTGATTTTTTTAAATTTCTTGCGTTCTTTATAGAAATTCTCAATGCTCCCTAGCGACGTTGCCACCAAAAATCAAGGGGAATTAGCAAATCTGTCAGCCCAACTGAAGGTAATACTTCTTTGACGATGAATTCGGTGTCGAAATACTACGCAGCGCCATCACCAAGCACTGTGTTTGATTCGACATCTTCGGGTTTTGCGGATACACCGTCAATAGGGCCACTCCTATCACCAAGAGTGATTTCACCTCACCAACGCCAAGTTTCAGTTGCAACAGAAACAAATTTTATTGGATCGCTGAAACGTGCTCATGAAAATGAGTTGTATGAAAAAAGAGGTTTGAAGAAAAAACAGAAAAGTGCCCTCGCCGGGGAAGCACTTGCAGTCTTGAAAGAAGTTAAAAAGATTCCTGCCCCAGCCGTCCAAGGTGATCCCATCAAATATTTTGGGGCCTATATCACTGCTAAGCTACGCGAAATGGACGAAAATAGAAGGAAGGTTGTCGAAGATGAAATAATCAAATTGATATTATAAAAACTTGAGTTACTTCAAAAGAACAAATTTTCAAACAAAATAGATTTTTTGTATCAAGAGGTTAATTTTTAACAATAATGGTGACTTTTTAAGAACCTAGTTCAATTTTAAATAAAATAAATAAACTTTTAACCAATTTGTAGAATTTGAAACTCAACACCAAAAATATAATAGTAGACTTTCAAAAAAAGTTATTAATGCTCAAATATAAAAGGTGAATTTTCAACAACAAAAAAATAGAATTTTCTACCGAAAGATAAATTTCCAACAAAAAATTGTTGAATTTTCACAAAAAGTATGTTTTTCAATTAAAAAAATGAATTTTGTACCAAACAATATAATTTTTTTGACCAAAAACGATCACTTTTTAACAAAAGACATTAATTTCCAATAAAGTAGGTAAATCTTTAACTAAATAGTTGAATTTGTAACCAAAAAGAAGAATTTTTAACCCAAAAAATGATTCATTAAAAATTCCACTCCTGGGTTGAAATTTGAAGAAATTTTTTTTAATTCATTTTTTTGTTGTAGGTTGATAATTTAATTGGAAAGTTCGTTTCTTTTTGGATAACAAATTTAATAAAAAATTCTTTTTGTTGTAAAAAGGCTTTTTAAACTGCAAATTCAAATATTTTGTTAAAAAAGTTTACTAATTAATCTTGTACATTAACTTTTTTGTTGTTATTTCATGTTCTCGTTTTTTAAAATTACATTTTTTTATAGAGACTTAGGCTTTTCAGCTCGAAAATTCAACAAATTGGAATGAAATTAAACTGTTTTGTAGAAAATTCGTTTTTGTATTTATTGAAAATTCATTCTCAATGAAAATTTATCTGCACCATTTTTGTGCAAATATGTATTATCTACTATAGCATTTTTTGATAGACATTAATCTTTTTTGTTGAAAATTTAACAATTTGCTTGACATTATTTTGCATTCTTGACTGAAAAATTTTTCTTGGTAGAAATTTCTTCTCTTTTTGGTTAAAAATTCAACTGCTTAGTTGAAGATTAATCTATTTCGTCAGGAGAGATGCTTTTGCGCAAATGCGTATCCTGTCCATTCTCAAACATCTGAAAACATAAATACCTGGTACTTACAATATAGGACTGAAAATTTAAAAAAAGCAAGCAAACCATTGCAAGAATACATAAGAGAATCAGTGGGTAATACAGAAAGTATTTTCTTTACTGTCTACAAAATATTCCGGTACGTATGTTGCTATTCAATTAAAAATACCTTCGAAACTGTAGCGGATCTTCTAGAGCTAATTCGAGAAACAGATTGTGATGGATCCCTTTTTGGTCTCGCCGTTGGAGAAAAGGTTTGAACCACACAGATCTGTTTATCGAATTTTCTTCTTCTTAACCCAAAATAACTGCCATCAATGCTGCACATATTTTTCGACGTCGACTTATTTAATCAATAACCCGCTGCCGCCGAGCGTGTAAGCTGAATCGGCGCAGTGTGAGCTGCACCGGTCAACCGAGAGCCGAACCGGACCGGCGAACCGCAACCGAG
>JAAAKG020169185.1:0-27772 GCA_010014905.2 Druon quercuslanigerum | reverse complement strand
ATGAATATCTGCATGTTAGGTGGGACAATCTTACCCTTTAAACATCTACATTTAAACATCCATTTTTCTCCGTGTACGAAGGCGTAAACAAAAAAAGTATAAAAAATCGATCGGATTGGATTAACTTAAAAATATATAGAAAGCAAAAGGCAACTATATACAAAAAAATATTTAATAGCAACCCAATTTTTTACCAATTTATTAAATTTGTTATGAACAAATAAGTAAATGAAAATGGTTTCGCAGGGGTAAGCAGTGATTCGTCACTTGATTCCCACTAAATTTGAACAGTGGCATTCATGGTGGGATAGATAAATTTTGTGACAGAATCGACCATACATTATTTAATAATGATGTCTAAGTATCATATTTGGAAACCAAATAAAAAATTAGAATTGTTTAAGCAATCCTAATTAACAATTGTACTAATTGTATCATTTTATGTATTCATAAATAAAATTTCGCTGTTTTTCACAGAATTAACAGCCGATTATTTAGCAATAACTTCTTGCTATAAATCATAAAATGTCATTATTCTTAAAACAAACTTAATTAACAAATTAATTATTTGGCTATTTTTTAGCATTTACACTTTGTTTTTTTAACGTAATCAATTTTTGATCAAGAAAATTTTCCAAATTTTTCAGCAACTTCGATAAAGATTCACTATTTTTAATTCATGAACAATGTTTAAACATTGTGAGAAAAACATCGTAAATTAAAATTTTCGTTCACATAACTTGGAATCGTTAAGGAAAGTCTAAAAGTCGTAACTTCTTATTACAGATAATTGTATGAACAATTCTATACGAATGCAAAAATAATAAAATATTTGCAGTAAATATTATGCTGGAGTGACATTATATTTATATCATTATATTTATGCAACATCCTTTTTTCTTCCAAAAGCCATTTATGCCTTCGATTCCTACCAGAAATAACTTTAAAAAACTTTGTCTTTATTTCAAACAAATTTAAGTAACTAAATTTTTAGAATAAATATAAATATATAGCTGCATTATAAACTAAACAAATAAAATAATATATTTACTAAATTATTTAATTCTTTAAGGATGAGTGTATATATGGCCCAGATATTTTATTTCGGTTTAATTAAATTTGAAAAGCAGGGACTTTTTACGACGTTCCATCCAAAAGTTCAAATATTAATAAGTCAAAATTTGGCCACCTAAAAGCGGCGTCCTAATAAGGCAATTGAACTTTTAAAAAAATTGCCGTATTTTCATAAGAAATATGATGAAATTAGTTTTCCGGCAGTTTTTATGGTTCCCGAATTCGATTGAGCCTAAAAATATAAAACTTCCAAAATAAGGCATTTTTCGTATAAGCAACTCAGTCTGCTTGGTCTAAAATCAATTTTTTTTTTTAATATTGATTAGACCATGGCATATAGACAAAAAAGAATTACCATGAAAAATTGTCTACATTTACCTGGTAAAAACCATCACACCAAAAATACTTATGAAAAAAGGTTTCAGCAATCTCACGATATTTAGAAAAATTTAAGTCATATTAAATTACAATTGTTTATATTCAAAATAAAGTAAAAAAAATTCAAATTATTAACAGAGATTGGTTAAAAATATCTTGCTATCAGAACGATTAATCGTTTGAGCTGAAAAAGTGAAAAAAATTACGGCAGGTCTGAAGGAGAAGGTGGTTGTCTGAGATGGGATGGGGGCCTCTGGGCCGGCCCAACAGTGGAGAAGGTGCATTGTCCTGAAATCCTAATGGCTCAATGACCCTTGTCGCTCCAATCCAACCTCATCCTCTGCCTCATCTTACTTTCGTCCCTCTGGTTTGCAAAAGAAGCCTTCGACAATGCCCTTCGTGTGAAACACGTCAGGTGGGTCGCTCTCACGGAACCCTATTTACCTGGGGGTAGGTCAGGACGACCGACGGACCGTCTCGATTTCGAAATATGGAGATAATCTTGTGATAATCCAATGGCGCAGGAATTAAAAAAGTAAAATTCAAATTTAAATTAATTAATTTTCTTATAATTGTACTTCCAGAAATGTATATACGTATATATATATATATTTTTTTTTTCTGAGATACTATCTAAATCTAATTCAGCGATGAGTATACCGCTAATTAAAATCAGCGTGTATACATTAGCAAATCAGCGAAATTTAGATGTTAATCAGTGAACCTTCACTGATTAGCAGCTAAATTTCACTGTTTTAGCAGCGGGAAATTTCGGATTGTCGAAAAATTCAACTCATAGTTCTGAGTTTGATCGAAGCATAGCAAGTTTTTTAAAGATTGAAAAGAAGTTTCTACGAATTAATACCATACTTATAATCTACCATCACCCCTCCCCCCCCAAGTGCCCCAAATATGACCCAAGAATAAAAATCTACATTTTTACGTATTATTGTTAAAGTTCAGCAATTTCTGACGTCTTTTTTCATAAAAATAATTACTTATAGAAGATTTGAGTATACCCTATTAGTTTTTTATTAGTTTTTAATTGTTCAAGTAAATGAAATATAACAGTAAGTCATTGTTTAGAGTAGTAAATTTGGTTACAAACATGATGTAACTACATAAACAATTAATCATGGTTTATTTTCAAAATTTCTAAAATTTGAGTTAGAGATGTCCACTTTTTTCTCAAAATTGATATCCTATGCTACTTTTTGTTGAACAATTACATAATTTATGTACATTTCTTCCAATGTTTAAAAAATTTGTATTGGTTAAATCATTCTTATTTGCTCTTGGAGTTTTTTTCTATAACTTTAAAACAATAATGTAACATAGACTACATTCAATTATTTTTCTGATTATAAAGTATATAGTGATAATATATTAAACATTTTTTTATCGTGTTAACAAATATAATTTGTTTAAACAATTACTTTTTCTTTAATATTTTTAAATCGTATTTTATGAGTTAAGCATAATATTGAATGATTTCGAGGAGTAGTAAATTCTGTTAAAACCTTTGCCATGGTTTAAACAATTGTTATTCGTCATCCATCCATTTTCAATATGAAGGAAATTCGAAAAAAACAATTAATCATTGTATAAACAATGACATTGAGTTTTTAGCAGAATTTAGTACTCAAAATGATTTAATAATATGCTTATTTCATAAAATAAAATTTTGTAAATATTTTTAAAAAACAAATTTTGTGTAGAAAAATTCAAATTGTTTAAACAACTGAGAAATGGTTATTATGTTCTTTCTATATACTTTGCAGTCAGAAAAATAATTGTTCGTATTCCCTTTTATATTATTTTTAAAAAGTTTTCGAACAAAATCTGCTTGAGCAAGCGACATTTAAAAAGAAATGAGAAATTTGTAATTCATTAGAAGATATGTATGGCAAATTATGTAATTATTCAACCAAAAGTAGCATAGGATACCAACTTTAGAAAAAAAGTAGACATCTCTGGCTCAATTTCTATATATTTTGAAAATAAAGAATAATTACTTATTTAAATAATTTATAATATTTTTGAGAAAAATGATTGTTTAAATAAGAATAAAGTTGGACGATGTTCGTGGGGGCTAAAGCGTAGGGTTTGGACCCACTCTGTCGGGTTACGGGTTTGATTCCCGCCTCGCACTCTGGAAGAGCATCGGTGACCCATGAGGTGAACACTAGCCTAGCAAGGGTTGTTATAAAGGTTGTGTTCTAAAAAGTTGTTATACAAAATTTTGATGTAAAGGGTTGTTGCCTAGCAAGTTGTTCATCTCCGGAGAGTCGTGGGACCGGTATGTCTAGAGAAAAAGGTTCTCTAAGTACTTAAGGCTTATTGCTCTTGGTGGTTCGGAACCCACCTTAAACTGTAGTTCCCCTTTCCATCACCAAGTAAGTGTGTGGGAGGTGTGTAAAGAAATAGGGAAGAAGGTACAAGAACAATGTAAACCCTTAGGGAACACATTAGAAGCTTCCATTCCATAATTGCAGAATACAATTATGTCTCAATATATGCATGCTACGATGTGCAATATGAATGTACGTAAGGACAATGCATAGGCAGATTTATTTTTATCGTGAGTGCCCTATTGAGAGGCTCTGCTTCGAAATATCCCTCGGTCAATGCGGAATCTATAAGGTGGGGGTATCGTTCCAGAGCAGCGCCATACTGCGAGGCTCTGCTGTATAATAATCGTAATAGTTTATTTGTTATAAGGCATACGTCTATACAAAGAGGTTACAGCAGGATTCCTTATATCTAAATTAATCTGAGTTCTCTTTTCTCGATTGTCGTTTTTACAAACAAAAATAAATTTTTGACAGTATTAGTTGTTAGATTATT
The DNA here is from genome assembly GCA_010014905.2 of Druon quercuslanigerum. Classification (NCBI taxonomy): domain Eukaryota; kingdom Metazoa; phylum Arthropoda; class Insecta; order Hymenoptera; family Cynipidae; genus Druon; species Druon quercuslanigerum. The sequence goes on along the minus strand of JAAAKG020169185.1, from coordinate 23,473 downwards.
TAAAAGGTTAAACCAAGTTTAATGAATGAATACGCGCCGAAAACTTGTTCGAATTTACACGAAAATAAATGCATTAAAAAAATGCGCTATGCAAGCACCATATGAAATTTAAAACGTATTTCCCATAAGAAAAAAGATGTTTTTGTACATTTTATTCAGAATTCTCAACATTATTTGAATCAAGTTGAAACTCAACATTTCTCTTCACAATTAGCAAGGTGACAATTTCTGCATTTCTGACACCTCACCGACGCGACATCTCTCAGTAACTTATTCAAGGGAAAGTTTTACTTCAGAAAAATATATTAACAACAAAATATATTATTTAAAATATAGTTTTCTCTCATGCAATTGATTATTACCTCACTAAGTAAAAAAAGTACAGAAACGTAAAAAATTTCGAAAAAGCCGCAACTATATCAGGCATTGCTATAGATGAAGACAGTCATGAACTACAATAATTTGTTTGAATAATTATATTTGCTAAATCTAATTAATAATTAAGTCACTCCTAATGAAAAATAGATAGATAGTTAAAAATTTCAGGAAAAAACCGCAACATTCTGCCATTAAGCAAAGAGAATATTATTAACAATAATAATTAATTGTTTAAAAAAAGCACTCTGGTTAAAATTGATGAACTATCACCTACCTCTAATTAAAAATTGGACAAAAAATGGAAACTTTTTTATGGGAAATGCTTGTTAAACTTCATGAGCCTTGCAGTATAGCTCTAACAATTTCAATTTTCTCCTCTCCATAGAGGAAACATGCTTTGTTTTGTGCCCGTGACCACCTTTTTGGAATACTACAATCTTTGTCTTTCTTTCATTTACAATAAGTTAATTTAGTTTGAAATATTTAAATAAACATCTAATTTTTTTCATTTGTATAGAGGTATTTGCAGGAATAGCAAGGTCATATGCACAAGATAGTAAGAGTACTTCAGTTAAGTGATCAATTGAAACCCATCTAATTCCGAAGGAAGAGTTTGGCATGGAACGATATGGTATTTTTTACGAGGGCTGGTGAAAAAGAATCTCATAAAACCGAAAAGGCTCCGCTCTTCTCGGTACTTTCAGGATATTGATAACATCGCTGGAATGATCTTTACACCAATATCTTAATTTGATCATTATAATAATGCTATCAACGACCCACTAAAAAATACCACACTCTCGCCTTGGCATAATTCCCCCTAGAATTCAGTGGGTGCCGCTTTCTTATCTTACCTTCTGCTGATCTCCTTGTTTGTCGGCTACGTGTTCCAACCAAGATGTACGACGCATCGTCCTCAACAGTGCGGTGTTACCTCATAGCGAGCTAGTCGGCTTTCGATATTTTGGTTGATTGTAGTTGGTCGAACTGCCTTTCTATACTGCTGGGGCTGCTGTTGGTTCCCTTCTCCTGCGCTTAGTCAATTTCATGTTCTAACTAAGGTGAACCATGGCTGGGCTTTGCTATTTACGTCTGTCATCTGAGAGGCTTCCTCACCGAGGAATGACACGCATTTCATGGACCCCGGCAGATGGTCAGTCCGGGGCTTCTCACTTTGTGCAGCGCAAAGGAAGCACCGGCGCACTCCTTAGACTTGTGACCCTTTGCACCGCACATCCAGCATCCTCTATTCCGATTAGGACCCCTACAGCCCGCCGCTGTATGGTCACAGCTGAGACAGTGGTAGCATCAGACGACCTAAATCTTCTGACGCACTCAAAAGGATATGAAGGCATTCAGAGAAACTCTGAAGTTCCTCTGAAGATCTTTTTTTGTGAAGCTGACCCGTATCTGTCCAGCGGGCTGCTCGTCAATATGTCTTCTGACGGCAGCCTTGTCTTCCACGCCCTCCGCTGTGGTGTTGAGGTCCAATACCTCGACCTTAGTGCGAGGGACAAGCTACCTCACTGTGCCACCCTCCCCAACAACTTTTCCAATGGCAGTGAACAGCTTGGATTTGCAATCCGCTGCCTGTCCAATCTCTACCTGGATCACTCCATTCCTAGCTTCTCTGACACCCTTGATATTAAAACGATGATTAAAGCGATGTCAGGTTTCACCTTGTTTTTGAGGTCGTTTAGAACGTCACCGTAGTTCGAGTCGAGATCGCCTCGGCATCTCCGTTTTCTTGCTTTTGGGTACCGGTGTGGGCACTCCTCTCTGCTCCTTTTTGCGAGTTGAGGTCGTTACTGCCACATGGGTCCTCATAATCATCTTCTTTTCCTTCTTATTTGACATGGAGGTACTCGTCTCTACGGGTCTTAGAGGGGGCTCCCTCATTATCTTTCCATAGTGCGTTGAAGGAGTTTCCATTGCAGCTTTTTCTGTCTAGATTCCCCTGCTAGCCAGTTTTTCTTGCCATGCCTTCTTCCTTACTTCATTAACTATCTTGGTTAATTTTTTTTCTTACCCAACGTTGGTGGTCTTCAAAATAATCTTCTAAAAATTCCGCTTGGATATTGAGATGTCTGCTAATACTATTCAGTTCGTTCACACCGTCGCGGATTTCAGGAACATGTTCCTGCGTGACCCGCAAAAAGCATCCATTAACCCATTTACCGCCTGAAGAGATTTCAGGAGTTTCTTAGTCTCTTCCAAACATTGAGAAAAAAGTGGCTTGCGCTCGGCTCCTCGGTGACGTCCAACTGTCCAACCAACCAAGGGCGGATCCAGAAGCTGAATTTGGTGGAGGCGATGTGAAAAGTTATGAAGGGGTTATTTTGTAATAGATGCGTGCATGGGTTACATATGCTGATACTATATGCAATTCAAGAACCTTTCGTGAGGGCGATCGCCCCTGTTGCCTCAATGGCTTTGGTCCACCCCAAAATGCAAGGGACCAGCATCGGCCACCGGGGCTTGCTCCCGATCGGAACCGGCGTAAAGATTGTTACTCTCTTGTGGTACTGCGTTTTTAAGAGACGTACTCGTCGTCGTTTTGTAATTCGGGGTTCTTTCCCCTAGCTGGGTTTTGTCTGCCTCGGGTATTTGATTTTCCCGGGAGCACCCATATCTGGAAGACGTTCCCCTATCCGCAACCTTAGAAAGCGCCCGATGGGGGACCAGCAACCCCACACGGGAAAGGTATGGTATGTTCTGGTATGTTCTGGTATGGCAGGGTATATTGCATATCATAACATACATATTATATTTAAATGTAAAGTATAGTTAAATATAATTTAGTATCGTATAGTATAGTATAGTGTAGTGTTATAGTAAAGTATATAGTAAGTCTTACACTGCAGTATAATATAGTTCGCAGTTTCATTCAGAATAATATAGTACAGTGTAGCACATTTCAGTACATTTGACTAATTTTACTATACTCCATAACTATCAAATTCTGCAAAGTCAAGTTCAGAAACTTTTATTTCGTTTTTAGACTTAAATATTACAAGTTGTTTCGACCTCATCCTCCGATCAGTGACTGATTCAATTCTGAGAGTTGACGGAAAAGTTCGTCTTGCCTTTAATGAGGCTCGATTGAGACTAATTTAAATTTTTAATAGTCCTGCATTCTGTAGTCTCTATGTAGCCTATAGTGATGGGAGTGTGGCCAGCTGTAGCAGCTCTGTGCTCTGCGGATTTGGCGGTACGCTAAACCTACATTGTAAGATTTTTTTCGGGGATTTTCGAAAAAATGTTCGGAAGCTATAATGATAATCGTCTTCAATTCGACCGAATCTCATCACTTAATTATTACAATTAACAATATCTAAATATGAAAGCTCTTAATACAAGATAATTGATTATTCAAGTATGTAAATAGAACAACAGAAATAAGAATATATTTGCAAGAATTATGATTAATGAAGCGTGCTATAAACATTCTATCAACGCGAATAAGAAGCAACTACGACAATATCAAATATAAGTCGTTGGTTGCGACGCAACTTATCTTTTGCGAAAGGCCATTAAATGTTTTTAAATGGTCTTGCAATTGTGGTCTGGACGCAATATCGTACAAAAGAATAAACGGTAAAGTAAAAAATGCATCTTTGAAAGTTTAGGTTTACAACTTTTTATGACGATATATATATTAGACGTCATAATAGAAAGCATAATAATATAATAATAATCTTGAATTAAATACTATTCAGGACCTGCTTACAATACTGCTTATTTTTGTACGATATTGTGTTGCTTCCTAAGGAGGTTTGTAATGAAATAAATGTTCAAAGCTCCTTTTTTTATACAAATTATAATGAGAAGGTATGGGTTTTATGTGAAAAAAGACTTTCGTGGATTCCATCAATTGTCGACGTTTTGAGGCCGATTGAGTAAAAAAAAATCATTTTTACGCACGTGTCTGTCTTTCGTTGTCATTGTCGTCATCATTGTTGTTGTCTGTAAAAACGGTATAATTGAAGGAATTATCCGATTGGATTTGCCTTTGTCATTCTTTATAAGGATGTAAAAAGAAAGGAACAAATTACCCACAGTTCAATTAAAAAAATTTTTGGTCAATTTCCGGAAATTTGTGAAATTTTTTGTTAATTTATGGTAATTTAAAAATTTCTATATGTTTCCGCAAATTTTCAGTACTTTATGGTCATTTGGCCAATTATATATGGTAACTTTCAATAAATGACCGCAAAATTCAATTATCTGCTACCAATATTTCTTTACTGTTGATGTAAAATGTGTAAAATTCGTAAAATGCGAGCGCATAAATGTACAATTTCCATTATTCGCTCGGGATGCTTATTTTATTCCTTAAAAGATTCTCTGGAAATCTCAATGGTAGTTTTTTATTCGAGAACTTTTATTTATGAGAGCCTATTATTTACAAAAATAAAGATTTTACAATCCCTAAATGAATGTTAAGAAAAAAACTTACCAATGACATTTGCAGAGAATCTTTTAAATAATGGTTGTATTTTTACATAAATTAAGAGAGAAAAAACATTAATCCCTAAAAAATATTGTTTAATAAACAATTAAAATAGTGAAATATTTATTCCAAAGGTTCACCTAAATTGTCATAATTAACGATAAAATATTTTCCTCAATTTTATAAATCATTTTTAACAACATTTATTTTTTAGCTTGAAATAACTTTAGTTCATGTTTAATTTGAAAACAAGTATAATTAAATTTTTCTGTTCATCTCAAATCTTAAGCTAAAATCTATGAAAATAGTTATGCCGAAAAGCAAATTTCTAAATGGATTTATTAAAATTAATTAAATTTGTTTATGAAGTATAATTTTATTTTATTTTTTTAAGCTTGAACTTTTTTTAAACTAAAATTTTTATTAAATCTGCAAAATAAAAAAAAAATTGTCCTAAAATCTCCCAACCAACTAAATTTTCAAAACAATTTAGAGAAAATTGTTTGATACTCTCAAAACCTTCCAAATTCATAAAAAGCTTCTTTTTTACAAAATTGTAAAAAATCTACATTTTTCTTAAAAATTTTGTCTATTTTAAATTAACAATTTTTCTGGAATCATTTTAGGACTTCTAAACCTTTATAGTGTCTTTTGAAACTTTTCAAATTCGTCTTAATACTTTTTAAAGGCAAAAAAATTGCCTTATAATCATTCAGATTCTTTTTTTTTTTAAGTTTTTTGAAATACTTTGAAATCTTTTAGAATATTATCCTAAAGATAGTTTTTCAAAATAAAAATCATTTACATTTATCTGGGAATCTAAAGAAAATGTGTTCATTCTCTTAAAACCTTTCGTAATTTTAAATCAACTTCTTTTTTCAACAATTTTAACACTCTACATTTAAAAAAAAACATAAAACTTTTCAAAACTTTCAAATTAAATTTGAATTGTTTGAATACTGATTCTGATTTTATTTTCTTCTAGAATTCATTTTTTCAAAATTAAAAAATAATTTGAAATTTAACCAGAAATGTTGAGACAATTTTATTGTTCTATTAAAAGCTTTAGAAATTCCTGAAAAGCTTCTAATTTTATGTTCGAAATCTTTAAAAACCTACTTTTTTTAAATTTCTGAATCTTCTCAAGATTTCAATTATTTTCAAAACTACTGAAACTCCTACAAATAAAAAAAAAGTTAATTCGAAAAAATTTGTTTAAAATCTTTCAAATTATTTTACAACATATTTTGAAATATTCAAAACTTAAAATTAACCTTTGAAAATCAAATCTGAATAATTTTGAATTTTCACAAAATCTTATTGTCCATGTGGTAGGAACATAAAAAAATTAAAAAATTAAAAATAGAAAATTATAAAATTTAAAAAAGTTACTATTAATATATAACAATTTTTAAAAATGTCATCCTCAAAAAGCTTTATTTTATTACATTTTTACAGTCATCAAAAACTGTAAAAAATTGTATTTTCAGTAAATTATTAATTAAAAACAGAATTTAATCATTTTAAATGAAAATGCACATTTATTGATAATTCTTTTCTGTAGGTTCGATTAGAATAATTATGATCAATAATTCAAAATCTAAATGTCTTAATAGAGACGAGAATAAATCAATGTAAAGTGGATAAAATAGCAAGTTGCAAATTATTTTTAAAATTTAGTTCTTATGTTACGATTTCTTTGTTAGAATAAGGCCCTGCAGTTCATATTTAATTGAACCTCTCCGGATAAAAAGTGGATACGTGTGGAATCAGCCTGAGAAGTATTGTCCTGAAAGTCAATTTTAAAAATCGTACGAATTTCAATTTAAGAACTGATTCTTGTAGAGAATTTTAAGGCGCATCTTTTTTATTTTTCAAAAATTTGTTAGTTAGGAATTTTTTTTGATTCTGTTGACAGTAAATTACGTGATAAAGTCTTCTTGAACAATTCGAGAAAGAAGAACGCAAATATTTTTAGAAACAAGAAAGTTGTTAATTTTTCTTCAAGACTTTGTAGAAATCATGAATTTTAACCTTCAAGCGGTTCGTTTATCGAGCGAATTTTAAGCAACGAAAAACTTCCAGTTACACAGTTGTTGATTAATGTTCAAAGAAGTTTTCTGAAAAGGTTTAGATCAATCGCATTAATGGTTGAAAAATTATGAATATTTTTAATTACAAGCGGAAGTCTTGACGCTGCAAAATGCACGTGCCTCCTTGGCTACAAACGAGATCCCAAAAGTTTGTATGTACTTTTTCTTGTTGAAGATTTGAACATCTTTGATAGCATTTTTCTCCACAGGAGAATTTAATAGGTTTGAAAAATCTCTCTGGGATTATAATATCTTTAACACCGGCTTTCTTAGTTTTAGGCTTTGTAATGTATTCTTTTCCCTAAAATAATAAAAATGATGCTTTAAATAATAACTTTACGCTACCCATAAATTATTCAATAAAATGTATTTAGGAAATCAAAAAAGAAATTGTCCTAAAATATTACATTTATGATAATAGATTATTAAAATTTTTTTAATAACAGCTATTAATCGTACCTGATTTCTGGAACATTTTTTTCTACTTTTAAGCCAAAACTCTTCATGCCTATCTCTTTTTCTACCTCGATTCATTTTGAGAGTCTTTCTTAAATTACTATAGGATATTAACTAAAATAAACCTGTCTCAAAAATATTACTTTTGCAGGTATTCTAAGAAATAATCCATTCACTGCTTCTTTGCTTTATTTATAGTATATTTTAGAAGAAAACTGCAAACGGTTATTATTTTTGTTTTGGTATCTGACTTGACCTTCACGTCCGCTGCAACACGGTCCTAACCGAGGAGGCACGTGCATACGGCAGCAACGTCAAGATTTCCGTTTGTAATTTAAGACATTCATAATTTTTTAACCATTAACGCGATTGATATGAAAATTTACAGAAAACTTCTTTGAACCTCAATAAACAACTTTGTCACTAAAAGTTTCTCGTTGCTTGAAATTCGCTCGATGAACGAAGCGCTCGAAGGTTGTAATTCATGATTTTTGCAAAGCCTCACAAAAAAATTAACAACTTTTTTCTTTATTAAAATATTTACGTTTTTCTTCTTCAGCTAGTTTCAAAAGACTTGAAAATGTAATTTAGTATTAATTATATTGACAAATTCTGGAAATTGACTAAGTTAGTGCGAGTTGAAGTGAAAAAAGATTGAAATTGTCTGTTTTCGAAAAATCTAGTTTTTATCAATTACTTCAAAAACTGTAAAACCTACAAATATTTGCTATAGGAAAAAAAGACGTACTTTAAAATTCTCTACAAGTACCAGTCCCTAAAATTAACATTCGAACGATTTTAAAAATTGACTTTCTGGACAATATTTCTCGTCTGAATCCACGCGTATCCCCTTTTGATCCGGAGGGGTTCAGTTTGAAAACAAGTATAAATCTTAAGCTAAATTTCGTGAAAACAGTTATGCCGAAAAGCAATTTTAAAGTAAAGTCATTAAAATTAATTAAATTGGTTCAGAACGTTATTTTTAGTTCATTTTTTTAAACTTGAAAATTTGAAAATATATTAAGATTTCATTTTTTTATAATCTAAAATACAAAGACCTTGACATTTTTAACTCAAGAGTTCCAGGGGGCTGAAGAAAACACCGAAGCCTGTCCATTTCAAGACCTAATAGCATAACCTATGAATATCGTTTTAAAATTTGATAACAGAATTATTTACCTTGTTTATAAAAGGATTTTTTCATATTGGTAATATAATAGCACTGTATTTGATGTGATTGCTCGCGTCTTCGAGACACTTAGAAAGGTTACATTTTTTATACAAAGAAAACTTTGTTTATTTGGAATGTAAACCCTTATGTAAAAGAAGTATTGGTAGGTATTTGTTCTAATACTTGTCAATACTTCTTTTAACTGTAAGTTAAAAACTCAATCATTGTAACAGAAGACTACAATTCATATTTTGATGTGCAGTAAGACAGAAACATTATTATTATGATTACACCATTAAGCCGTTTTCTTTTCGGGGTAGGCGTGACTCACTCAGTAGGGAAGGAAGTAGTGTGAGGAAGGGGTTATAAAATTTTTAGATTGATCTAGAATTCTCGTGTTATTTATTTCACCCCAAGTGAAGATCCTCACAAAGTCGTCATGTGAGGATCCCCACTTGGGTCCATTAGTATCCAAGGTCTTTTGTTTCAGGCGTCATTCACTCTACTGACACCTTCTTATTAAGTATTTTCTGCCATACTTTTCTGTCCTGGCATACCTCTCTAGCATCTTTAACGTCCATGCATTTTTTATGCAGGCTCTCGCGTTTCTATGACTTCTTATGTCCCTTCTAACTAGGGTCTCATTCACACAGTCTAACCATTCTTTCCGCGGTCGGCCTCTGGGCACGCTGCCATTTACTTTACCTTGATATACTTGTTTTGTTAGTCGTTCATCAATCGCGTTAATTTTACTCTTATCTTTTTCTTGGTATGTCCATGTCTCGCTGCCGTATAGTACAGTTGGTACAAATATATGTAGACTTATGTGTTGCCATTTTAGCCTTATTTGATATATTTTCACTTCTGATAAGGGGACCTGCTCTACAAATAACCTTCTTACTTTCATTTATGCCCTAGTTTTTTATTATGTCCCTAGTAAATAAGCTACCAAGGTATACGAATCTATCAACTTGTTCAATTCTCTCATCATTTAATACAATGTTGCATATTGTTTTCTCCCTCTAAGCTTGAAAAGTATGGAAAGTCTCAATTTTGTTCTTTTGATAGAGAAAAACCTCCCTCTATGAGCAAGCAAATTTATTCAATACCTAAGAAGAATAAAAGTGCTCATGAAATAAGCTATACGGTGAACAGATATTTTTTAATGTACCGCACTAGATTCATAACTTGATCGAAAAGCTTGGTTTCGTAAAAATGCACCTTTCTTGTTTGCAAAAAATTAAGGATATCCGTCGCTTCATCATAAGTGAATGGAAGATAAAGTAAAAATCAAGCCACTTAAAACTCTGAAACAAAGTATAAATACACTACAAAAAAGTTACAATCATATAGGAAAAAGTGCAGCAAAGTTTTACTCGTAAATCAGAAAGAGATGTCGTCCATTTATGCAGACAATCCTCAGTCTCCTCGTAAACTTTTATCACTTTGTTGACGAAATCGTCGCATTTCTCATCTTCTCCAGTTTTTCATAATTTGTTCAGAATGCTTTTAACGGAAAGTGGCCAAAATTTACTGATGATCTTATCGCGCAAACCACGACTCATAATGTCTATTAAATTGATGACTTCAATGACACTGTTTTCTTCTTTTTCCAATTCCTTGATATTATCATGAAACACAGTCATATACCAATGTACAAAAGTACAGGTAACATTTTTGAGAAATGATTTCATAATGCTGGAGGTTTGTCAATGGATTTAAAGTCAGTATCAAGAAAGTCACAAAACTATTGTAATTCTTTTGTTCGAAGTGTTTCATTTACGAAATGTCGATGTATTTTGAAAGCGATGATGTGGGCTGGACAGCCCAATCAAATTTGTTTTCATTTTCCTTCCAGGCGTTTGTACACTGTTGCCTTTACGATTAAAACCGCCAAAGTTTAAATTTGCATTATCCGCCGAAAACGATATAAACTTTTGTTTCAAATCAAAATTTTTTCTGCAATATTGAAAAGAATTGTTGCAACGGTTTTTGCTTTCTCATGATCCAAATTGGAAAAAACCAACATCCATATCACCAATCCACTTTGTTCATGATCGAAAAATTGGATTACAATGGAGAATAATTTTATTTTTTCGTGATTGTTGGCATCAGTACTGATGCTGACGAATGAGGTATTTTCACAAAAAATGAGGACATTTGATGGATTTTCCAAAGTTTAAGAGGACAGGAGGATAAGCAAGCGAAAAGTAGGATATGCCATCCTAAATGGGGATGTCTGTTCACCCCTAAAGAAGCACATGTAATATACTTTTTCATTTAAGAGCGGAATTCGGAGGGAAATGTTTCGGGCAGTTTCTACTTTCGTTTCGTAAATACGAAAAAGACTTCCTATATATTTGTCTTTTTCCCTCCCGTGAACATTGCTCGAAACATTTGATTATCGCCCGACATGCTACCATTAATTTCTGGCTTATCACTTTCCTTTCTAGTCATTGCTTTTACCGTGAGTTTTAAATCTAGTTTATTTTTAAAATTGTGCTAGCTCGCTAATTGGTTTAAAGTGACGACACTGAACAATCCTCATTTACTTTCTTAAATAGAATTGACAATCAATTTTTTGTTAACCTGATTTTTTCGTTTTATTTAATTAATTCATGCACTTTATGGATTGAAGAAGTCTTGCTACTTAAGAATACTTTCGAACTGAATCTTAATTTTACTAGCCACTAATTTATTTTCTTGTGATGTAAATTTTATGGAAGCCAATCAAACATTTGCAAATGAAGCAGCTTTGTTCACACTATCGGTCCCTTGCGAAAAGAAGTATTGGCAGGTATAGAATCCTGTACTTTTTCGCGAAAATGTATTGGATTTCCAATACGTATTCGCGAAAAAAGTATTAGATCCAATACTTACCAATACTTCTTTTTCATAAGGGTTATTTATGGTAGAAAACGTAGAACGCAAGACTTATATCACACAGAACAAAGTCTCAGCTGAATAATACAGATCCACTCTTGTAAAAGATTTTGTCTTGGTTAATTTACTAACTTCAAATTGAATAATGACAGTAAACTAAAATGGGTTAGATGATGCACTGGTTCTGTTGATCCAAACTTTATTCTTATAAAAAGTTTAAAAAACAATTGAGGCTTTTTTACGTATACGTTTTAATAAAGAATATAGTGCTAAATCGATTCCTAGTTTTTACAGCGCCATAATCACTAACTGAAGATTATTAAAATGGCATTCAACTTTTTACTAGAAGTTTGCCAAACAGCAATAAATGGAATTATGATTATTCAACTGTGCAAATCGCCCTAGCAGCATTACCATAACCTCAGTTTAATACCTTTCCATTTTTGAGGATTTAAAAATATTTCAATGAGACGAGTTTTATACCATAAAGAGCATTCAATGGCATCCCGGGAAAAGAAACGGACTTTTTGCACATTTTAAGGCATTGAAATCAATCCCTTCACGCAAAAAATTAGCATTAAATGAAGAAAATATCGGTTTAAATGCCAACGTATGTACAGGAAAAACTAGGGATTCACTTTTGTTTTAAGTGGTTTGCTTACAAAAGCGTTTTAAACTTCAGATGTTCGCTCTCTTGGTCAATGAAAAAAAATTGAAAAACTGAAAAACAATTGAATTGCTTTCAATATTTTGTATTGCTCAATATGAACCATTTAAGATTCAATTTTGTTTCAGTACCTAAATCCGTACAAGGAACTCTTGACGGATCTTCATATGAAAATATTCCGTAGGAAACCGTACAGGATCCTAAACACGAACCTTCATAAGAACTAATCTACTAGTTTACCATACAATTTTCAATTTTCTAGAAAAATATAAGTGTCAAGACGTCTGCGTGATTTTTCTTCACGCCTGGGTGCTATTATTTGTTGGAAAAATTGAAAATGGTGGATAAAAAGTGTTGGAAACTAAATGGCTCACATGGTAAAGTATCACATCCCCTTAAGAGGGGCAAAAAGAAAAACTGCTAAAAATTTTTGGAATCTTACAACATTTCTCCAATATTTCTACAATACAAGCGTAATGTAAAATTGCAAATATGGTATTGGAATGACAAAATTGCCATCATGTCCAGATTTTAATACATGTATCAGAGCGTTTGTCAAGACGAAAATTGTGCACAAGGAATTCATGGAATTAAAAGAATTCATCGAATTCAAGGAATATACGAAATTCACGGAACTTCGCAGAATTCATGGAAATAAATGAATTCAAGAAATGTATCAAATTCGCGGAATTCACTGAATCATGAATTTCAAGAAATTCAGGAAATTCACGAAATTGATGGAATTCGCGGAATTCACGGAATTCAAGGAATTTACGGGATTCAGGAAATTTATGAAATGCAAGGAGGTGACGGAATTCATGGAATTGAAGAAACTCACGGAATTCATGGAATTGAAGAAATTCAAGGAATTCATGGAATTCGCGGAATTCATAAAATTTGAGGAATTCGTGGAATTTACGGAATGCAAAAAATTTACGGAATTTATGGAATGGGTAAAAGCTACTACAGGGTTCGCATCCAGCCCCTGGACCCTGTCGTCGGGGGGCCTGTTGTTTCGGTTGAGTCCAGCGCTGGCGGTACAGTCTTCTTCAACAAGACAATAGAGACAATAAGAGAGACAATAATAAAAGGAAAAGAAAAGAAATACAGTGTAGGACTACATATTATGGAAACATGGATTAAAAGTTCATCAATTTTAAATTTATTCCAATAAATTCATGCCAATAACAGAACCGAATGTTTAAAGTGAAGCTAAGTGATTGGTCCAAACTCTGTTTGTCTAGTCGCCGCTATAAACAAGTTGCTACGAATACGTCTATATGCTCTAATTAGAAACTGGAATCAATTTTATTCAAAAGGTCAAAAAAAATCCCCTGAATATGAATATCTTGGTTAAGTTTTTAAAATCCTCGTCAGCTTTGGTTAAAAAAAATTTTCAGATGAATTTTTAAAAGAAAAAAAAATATTTACAGTAAAAAACGAATTTTTAAGGGTGTCGTCTAGTTACGCGCTCGATTTTCGAGCGTATTTTTAAGGATAGATTGCAAAAAAAATAAACATGATATTGAGATGCGGTTTTTTGTATTATTTTTGTACATTTTTTCTCTCAAAATCGATACATTGTAATTATTTATTCATTAACAATTGTGTCCTTGTGGTAAACTCAACCGCGCCTCCATAAAAAAATTGTACCCGACTTTGTGGCAAGCTTTCTCAGGTTTGGCTGGATGAATCTGCAAAAACAAAATATTTCTGTATTTGGTAAAATTTTGGCTATAGCCTGACACGAGATTTTTAAAATAAGTTGACAATTCTTAAAATTGTGGATGTTTGAACCAAAAAATCACATTTTTACCATTTTTTTGAGCTTAAAAGGGCTGTCAAAACGTGAAAAACAAATTTTCTAAAAAAGCTCGTGTCAGGCTATAGCAGCACCTCTGCTGAAAAATTTTAAATTTATAAATAAATAATATCTCAAATACTCTAGTCAGGCCCTTGCCAACACTTTTGAAAAACAAGACTTTTGGGAAGACGCGCCTAAAGATAAACAATGAAATTAAACACGATTGGCAAAACTTACAGTTTAATCTTCTATGCCAGGTCCATAGAGCTCCCTTCCTTGTTCTACGAGTCACATGAGTTAAACAGCCGACTGTTTTTGTTGGGAATAACACACACACACACATAGGATCACGAAAATCTATTGAAAGACAGCGTGAAAGAACAGAAAGTGGCTATGTTTGGCCACCCATATCTCGTGAAAGATTCTGTTTTGGGTTAAATCCTTTATAGGGTACATTTATAGTATCATAAAGATTCGAAATATGTAAAAAACAAAAAATCGATTTTCTGAAACCGCGTAACTAGACGACCCCCTTAATCACGGAACCAAAAAAATGCTCACTTTCAACCAAATAGTTAACTTTTTGACAAATAAATTCGTTTTTAACCGCAAAATTAATAGTAGTCAAGCACTGTATTTACTTTCTTTTCCTTTTCCTAGTGTCTCGCTTTCTCTTTTTAATGTAATGTGATGATGGGTACGACAGAGGGTTCGCAATACAAATCTTGCCTCCCATGGAATTGAAGGAATTCATGAAATTGAAGGAATTCACGGATTTCAAGGATTTGATAGAATTTAAGGAATTCATGGGATTTAAGAAATTAAAGCAATTTAAGGAATTCACTGATATCACGAAATTCACTGAATTTGTGGTATTCGCGGAATTCGAGGAATTCACAGAATCAATGAAATTCACGAAATTCATTGAATCCAAAATTTTGACGGTATTCAAGGAATTCATGGAATTTATAGAATTCAAGGAATTCGTGAAATTCGTGGATGTAGGTAAGTGACTTTTAACTCAAATAAACCAACACCTATTTAAAAATACAATTAATTATTTATTTAAAAAGTACAAACTTTTCAGATGCTTACAATGAGTGACGCTTAATTGAGGACAAACTATTACTGAGTCCGAAACCTGTCGGGCACTCAGCCCCCATTTATACAGGTAATAAAATTGACCTCTTTCTGTTCAAATATCACGCAGGCACATTTATCTGAATCTAGGAAACTACTTTTAGAGTGAAAAGATGTTAGGCTCTAAAAACTAAGAAAACAAATTTCCTTTGAGTGACATACATAAAACCAGAAATAAAAAGTTTAGATTATTTAAAGAGTAAAACTACTAATAATGATTACAGTGTATTGAATGATATATATATAGCGGTTCCCACAAACTCCCCTGACAGTGACGGAGTCACGCGAAACCACCCTGTAATCTATCTGGAAAACGGACACGTCTGGCCAGTCCGTGTTGTGTGATGCTGCTTGACCTAAAGATAATTTTTTGCTTATTGTGTGGATCTTCACTACTGGTATCAGCTTTGCACTGACCTTCTTTATCCGTGCTGATGGATGGTATCTGTCCTGATTCGGTTTTTGAGTCTTCATTGAGAATGCAGAACGGCTTTAGGCGATCTATAGATACAGTGATATCTCTTTCTCGCACGCGTACTGTAAATGATTTTGTCGATTGTTTTATTACTGGAAATGGCCCTTCATAGGGCTGCAATGCCTTTTTGGAAATGCCCAGACGTACAAGCGCGAGCGAACACGTTTTTAAATCTTTAAAAACAAAACACTGTTTTGTGCAATGACGTGTGCCACTTGTTGGTCGAAGTGAGGCAAAATGCTTTCTTAGTTCTTGAACGTACTCCGAAGAAGCGGAGAAACATCAGCACCCAAGTTTCTCAAAAGCCTAAAGATCTGGCTGAAATGGGTGAAGAGCTTCGTGAAACATTTTTCGAAGAATCCGACCTCTGGACTAATAATTGTTGTGTGTATAATGCAGCGAGAGCTTTGGTCAATGCGAACCGTAAAACAAAAACCAACGTTTGATCATAAGACCAAAAGACAAATGCATCAACTTGCCATAAAGAAAGGCTGGGCAAGACAGTACGCGTCCCGCATTTAGTGTGTGATTGACTGTATAACGTCTGTCAGGAATTTTAAAGCCAAGGTTCGAAAGTTCGCGCGCGAACTCCGGATCCGTTATCACACACTTAACAAGTCAAAGCTGCTGACCATCAGGCAGCATATTGTTGAGAGAATACGGATACTGTCTCATGATGACATAAGTCTAAAGCGAAGAGAGAGGCGGGGAAGAGAAAACCAACAGTTTCTCTCTGAACCATCTCGACTCGTCCAAGAGCCTCCATTTGCTGCCGATCACCTGCCCAAACCAGAGGAGGTAAAAGTCTTTTGGTCAGAATTCTACGAAGTGCAACATAGACTTGACGAAGACTCAGAGAACATAAATAGCTTTAAGGAGCTGTGTGATGCCTTCATAACAACACCTGAGGAACAATGCCCCACCATTATTACCGAGAAGGTGAAAAAACTATTGAGAGGTATGAAGAACTATTCCTCTCCAGGACCAGATGGTATCAAGACCATCTGGTGGAAGAATTTCTGGAGTGGTTGGTGGAAGGGCGCACAGTACTCCTGCCGAAAATATGCAACTTAGCCGACCCAAAGAATTACAGGGCAATCACTTGTCTGAACAAACTTTATAAGATATTCACAGAAATGTATGAACAACGCGGCTCAAAGAAAGGCGCATCAGGATGTCGGGAGAACCTGATTATCCATAGATGTGTCTGCAAAGATGCAGCATCCTACCAGCGTGACCTATCGATTGCCTGGATTGATTACCAGAAAGCTTTCGATTCGACCTCCCATAAACTTATCATCTGTCTTTTGAAAAGCCTAAAGGTCCGTTCGCAAGTCGTGAGGTGAATAGACAGATTGATGCAACTTTGGAAAACCAGTTTTACTATCTCATCTGGAAAAAATCGTGTGACTATTTAGAAGGTCTCTTTCCAAAGGGGTGTCTTTCAGGGCGACTCCATGAACCCTCTCCTCTTTTTCCTCACATTATTGCCATTATCTGTTGCAATTCGGTATTCCCAGGGGTTCCTTTGCGGCAAGCCCGCAAATCGATACACTAAGAAAATAGGAATGGAATTCGGGTTAGAAAAATGCGCCAAGATTTATTTGAAGTGAAGAAAACTTAATGGCATCTCTGAAGACCCTTGATCTGGTCTATAGAAGCGCTATACGACACCTCTGCACTGGCGACTTATACATACCTGGACGTAACACAGAGCCGCATTTAGGATGTAAAATCTATGAATTATACTCTCTGAAGCAGATATAAAAGGCTCATTCGGCAGATTTGGTCTTCCGAACTGTCGGCGAGGAACAAAGTATCTGCAATGCACATGCTTGCCGTCCCGAGAGTACTCTATTCATTTGGAGTGATTCCATGGACGAAGAACGAGCTCAGATCACTTGGTATCGGGACACGAAAGGTTATGCACATAAACAAAAGCATGCGTTTTAAGTGTTCTATTCTGCGACTCTACATGTCACGCCGTCAAGGTGGTCGCGAAATATTGAATATTGAATGTCTTAACAACAGGATTATTTTGGGTACAGCATATAGCGTAGCAAATGGAAGAGCCTCTTCTTAAAGCGTAGGGTGCTGAAACACTCGGACTATTAGGAGTGAGCTAACTCCTGAAAGCCCGGATTCAGAAAGCACAGGAGAAAAACTTCCGGGAACAGCTCCTCGATAAGAGGATGCACAGCATCTTCCACAGAAACGTGGAGGATCAGTCAATGTCGTGTGAGCTAACTTTTGCTTTCCTTAAATCACGCGGATTGAAGTCGGGCACGGAGGGTTTCATTTTGGCATGTCAAGATGGTGTCATTTCCACTTTAACATACCGTCGCCACATTTTGAGCCAAGACATTCTTGATAATAGCTGCAAGCGTGCCATGCACATCCCGAGCATCTAGGACACATACTATCTACTTGTCCAACTCATGCAAGAACCACCTACATCCAAAGGCACAATGCGGCACTAAGAGTTCTTTATTACCATCTCTGTCGCTCTTACAGTATTAACCTTAATATCGCTCAGCTAAACGCTCCGTAGGAGCGTTTAGCAGATGGTTTAGTCGAGAATGAGAAGTGCCGGATATACTGCAACCTTATATTCTCGACAATTGTTTCTGCTGCACACTCGAGGACTGACATACTTCTTCTTGACTTCGAGATGCGAACCATGTTCGTTATCGAATTTTCGACACCAACTGATAAAAACATCATAGCCAAGGAGAACGAAAAGAAAGAGAGGTATAGACCTTATAAGGGAGTTGCGACGATTGTACCAGGAACATTCCGGTTAATTAATCGCCCCTATCATCGGTGCTCCTGTAGGTGCCAAGCTTTCACTGGTTCATAGCATAAATAGCATCCCTCCGTGTGAACAATATGCTAAAATACTTGTGGAAAAAATGCAGAAGGCGGTCGTCCTTGGGTCGCTTCCTGTCCTCAGGGTGCACGAGACTTTTGCTGGTTCATCGTATTGATTCAATCACAGACTGTAAGCACCTATCTAATTATTTATAATTAAAAGTTCGTCATAGGGACAACAGCAGCATTTCGCCGAGAGCGGGTGCTAATCTGAAAAATTGCACCCGATCCCAACGAAATCGCGGTAAAATTTCAGCCGTAGCCATGTCTCACGACCGTGAGATGGGTGCTTACAGTCTGTATCGGACTCAGTACGATGATCCGGCAAAACTCTCCCGCACCTTGAGGACACGAAGCGACCAAAGGATGACCGCTTTCTGCATTTTGCCCGAGGTGTCTTAACATCTTATAGACACGTAGGGATGCTTTTCAGGCTATTAACCGGTGAAAGCTTGGCATTTTCAAGAGCGCCGATGAGAAGGACGATTAGCTTAACATAATATCTCGAGTATAACCGTCGCAAATCCTTTCTACAGCTGCATACCTCTCTTTCTTTACATTTTCTTTGAACCAGGTTAGGCCTCGAGTGCACAAGAGAAACAATTTTCGAGAATTCGAAGTTCCAGTATCCCATGTAGAAATTGTAACCGGGGTTTGGAAGAGCCCCGGATGGTTTTCTGTATTTCTGATCAGGTACTGATCGGGAAAATATGGAGGTCCAGACTAGTTCTGTAGCGCCTCTTTAGCCGTAATCTATCTAGAATTTCCAGCGAGGTCCTAACGAGAATACCCTTTAACTGCTCGTCCAGAATCTCTGTTGTCTAGTGCCTTCATCATTCAGCTTTGATATAAATGAAGACAGGAGAATGGGAACTGCATAAGAACCACTTGAAGTCGGCACATTGTTAGATTTAAAATAACATATTTCAGTGCCATCTTCGAGCCAATTTCCGATCAATAACTCAGGACCACAAACTGAAAAAAAATGGCGGGGGACAAATGAACGTTTCCTATACGTATTTTAGTGTATTGGTTTTGAATCCGTTAAGCTTTTACCTCCAGCATGTCAGGATTTTTGCACAATTGCAGAAAACGTGCTAAAATGGAGGTTTTCAATGTTTTCCTATATAAAACAAGACGGACATGTCTACATCAATCAAATTCTTATTTATTATAACAAAGCTTATACCCCGAACTCAGAAACTCCAAACCTACAAACCCACCAACCCCAAAACCAAAAAACCCAAACCCACAGACCCCAAATCTATAAACCCCTGACCTCCAAATCCACGAACCCTAATCCTACAAATCCCAAAACACCAAACCGACAACCCCTAAAACACACAAAATCCAAACCTTAGTATGAATGTTTCGTTTTTACGTTTTCTTATTCAAACCCAATATTTAAATCAATTTTAAATATTAGGTTTTAATGAGAAAATGTTTTAGGTTTGTGCTTTATATATTTCTGCCTTAAAGGTTTTGTGCATTTATGAATCAACATTTATTACATGAATTCTGAAAGTTTTATCAGATTGCACATTATATCCTGAACGTATTCATGATACTCGTTTAAGCGACTAAATACTTAATTTATGTTAGTGTACAATAGGTTTAAACATATACAATCAAACATTTTAAAATGATGGCTACGCGATAAGCTTCAATTTTAATATACTCAAGTTACCTTCAAGCATTTGCTATAACCCATATGCGATTTCATCACACAGTAAGCTTTCGAGCTTCAGTAAGCCTGCATTATCGGGATTCCTTTTTTTTTGTTTAAGCAATGAGTATAGATAACACGAATTTGTATTTCTATTCTTTGCATAACTGCTGCTAGTTCGCATACCGAATTTCCACTTTCAATTAATAAATATATTATATTTTATCTTCCAAATTTTGAAATAGTCTCTCTAACAGCAACTTATTGCATAAGATAAATTTTGCAAAAATTACATTTTGCTTTTCTTTCTTTTTGCCTTAGTACTTACAATAATGTCTGACAGCGGGTGTAAACGTTGAGATACTTATATTCACACACCGTATTCTGTATGTATAAATAAATAGAATTTAAGAAAACTAATACTCAAACTTTATTTAATAAATATTTAGGTGTTATTTTTTCATTAAAAACACGTGTTAATAAGTTTTAAATACACGGATGCTTCAGATGAATATAAATTTTAGTTTTCTGTCACGTGTTGTTGGGCATCCAAACTTCTGTTTACTAAAGCATAATTTAATGCATACAAGCTTCTAAAGATGGCTCTGCATCATATATACTGTAGGGTTTCACGTATCCAAATCAATAACTGGCGGCCTACATCCGCATTAGTAAACGTGGTGAGTGAGTTACGTCAGGATTAGTAATTGATAATAACTTTATTTACCTAAGTAGTACATTGGACGTACTAAGAGACATGTGCCCGTAAGGGACGATGGCGACAGACTAACTTCCGCCCCGAAGCCGTACGTACTAGAGTGGCAACCCACTCACGACTCTCTGCTCACGCAACATAGAAGAGAAACTTCATGGCAACATCGGTCGCTGCCGAATGACGGTGTCGATCGGAGTCGTTGCTTAAACTAGGTTTTACATGACACGCTTTAACTATGATTGAGGTGCGTGGTTACGAGATAATTATGCATTTGATAAGCTTGGACGTAGTAGCTAGAGAGTTGGCTGAACTTATTTACGCAATAGTAGTGGTAATCCTAATAGTGAGTAATATTGAGTAATACTTAGTAATATTTTTATTACATTGTTACGTGGCGAAAGATACTGTCTTTTTGCGCGCGTATGTTTTTATTGGAGGAATCAAATTGCTTAAACTATCTAACGTAGTAGGAGTTACATTGAACGTAGTCTTTGGCGTGATTATCGTAGTCTTTTCGTTTGTTTTAGGCGCTACGAGATTAGTGATATCGTTCCGAAGAAAATATGCGGGTTTTACATTTTCTACGGATACTTCCCGCGTCGATCCATTGACTTCGATTTTAAAAATGCGATCAGAAGTTCCGCTGATCACTTTATGTGGTCCGGTGTACGGACGTTGGAGAGATTATTTTCCTGTTCCTACTCGAAGGAAGACATGTGAGTATGAGTTTAAGTCTTTATGTAAAAATTCTCGTTTTTGCAATGTTGTCCAACCGGTACTGGTTTGATAGATCGCATGTGCTCGCGAAATTCTTCTCAAAACATTTGCGGATTTGGAGTAATATTATCTGGAAGGACGAACTGCCCAGAACATGCGCAAGGTGGTACCGTACAGGAATTCCGCGAGAGACAAACCGACGTCCATGACGTTTGATCTTAGTCCAAGCAAGATCGCTTATAGGGATCTCGACCATTCCGGGTTTGCGTGACACATGATCGCGGCTTTTAAGCAACGGTGCCACCTTTCAATCATGCCGTTGGACGATGGGTGGTAAGCCGTTGTTCGAATTCGTTGGCAACCTGTCAGTTGAAGCAGTGCCTTGAAAAGCTGCGACTCGAATTGACTACCTTGATCGGTTGTCAGTGTCTCGGGAGTTCCGTAATGCGAGACCCAATGGTCTACAAAGGCTCGACACACTGTCAGTGCCTCGATGTCTTTAAGCGGCACGGCTTCTGGCCATCTCGAAAAACGGTTTATCATTGTCAAGCAGTATCTGAAACCGTTACTGTTCGGCAGCGAACCCACAATGTCCATGTGCACGTGCTTAAAGCGTCCGTCTGGAGCTACGAACTGGGCGGGAGCTAGATGGTAATGCCGTGATACTTTTGATAGTTGACAGTCGAAACACGTCTTGCACCATGCGGTAATATCTCTATGCATTCTAGGCCAAACGTACCGCTTGCGAATGATTCGATCCGTGACTTTCGCGCCGGGGTGGGCCGGGTTATGGAACAGTTTAAATACCTTTTCTCTGAGAGAGGCTGGTATGTATGGACGAAGCGTTTCGCCTGTTTAGTGAACAGTCTGGGGGTTCGACTAGGCTTTTAAGTTTTTGGTCGTTCTTTTGTGCTTCGGCGAGTTCGCTTAAGCTCCACTCTGTAGGCAAGTGAATTGCCTCTACACGGGATAGAGAGTCGGCGACAACGTTCTCGACACCAGGAAGATGTTCGAGCTTTGTGACAAATTGAGAGATGAAGGTTGGTTGCCGTTGTTGACGAGGAGAGGCTTTTTCTGGGCGCTGCACGAAAGCGTATTTTAAGGATTTGTGATCGGTGACCACTTTGAAGTTTTGGCCTTCAAGGAAATGCCTGAAATATTTTATAGGCTCGTACACTGCGGTGAGTTCGCGGACTTATTCGCTGCAGCCACGCTGCGAAGGTGTAAATTTCCTCGAGAAAAAAGCCAGAGGTTTCCAATGATCTTCAATTCTCTGCTCGAGTGCAGCTCCCATACCGGTGTCCGATGCGTCCGTAACGAGCAGTGTCTCGGCATCGATGACAGGGTGTGAAAGTATGGTTGCGTTGGCAAGATCCTGCTTGATCTTGTTGAACGCTTCCTCAGCCTCATGAGTCCACACAATTTCTCTTTTGTAATTTTTGCGCGATTTCCCCAGGTAATGATGTAAGGATGCCTGAACTTCGGCGGCGTGCTGTAAGCTGCGTCGTTAAAAGTTTGCTAACCCTAGAAACCTACGAAGTTCTACCACCGTACGAGGTTTCGGGAACTGTGTGATGGCTTGCACTTTCTCAGGAGTCGGTTTAAAACCGTCTTTACTGATCCAGTGACCCAGGAACTCCAGCTCCGATCTAACGAATTGGCACTTGCTAATATTGAGACCAGTGGGGGGTTTCTCACACGTTAACGAGGTGGAAGTGTTCGGCTGGCCACCTACATTAATACCCAGTAACTAACGTTCAATATGGCGACTGTAGCGGGAAAATTCGAACCTATTAAAATGTATTTATACGCAAATAATAGAAGCATTTACCTAAATATGAGAAAATTGAAAATAAAAAATAACATAAAAGTGAATTCTCATTAATTCTCAAATTTCTGATATTTATGTCAACACGTAAATACTGTTGTATTATGCATAACAGAAGAATGGAAGGGTAATAAGTACATAGACTGACATAGACAA
>JAAAKG020169174.1:0-27775 GCA_010014905.2 Druon quercuslanigerum | reverse complement strand
AGGGGCCAACTCGAGCGGCCTGAAGCGGCTAGGCAAATTTTATGCGTGGTTATAGAATCCGGAGTCTCAATTGTCTCAATAATGACGAGTTGAAGTCAAAGCGACCAAAAAAATTGTTGTTCTAACAAAACGGAATTTTCGGATTTGTTGTGAAAACTCTTTTTTTTTAACTTTTTAATGCAGCGCAAAATATACGTATTTAATTTTCCAAAAAATATAAACTTTTAAAATTAAACTTTGAAACTTTTCTAAAAAGCATCCAGGGTTCGACGCCATTCAGTGAGAAAAATGTATAGGTGCTTGTGGAATCCAGTCTAGAACTATTTTATATGATTATTTTGTCTATTAATTTTCCTGTAATCAGTTTCTCATATGTAATTTTTTTCGATTTTAAGAAAATCATTATATAAAATCATACTCTGTCTGGACCAGAGAAGATAATGTAGGGTAGTGTGGCTTTCTGCAGGTGCTGGTAGGGAGGGGGGGGGGGGTAAGAATGAAACCCTATACGGATTATGATAAAATTCCTCATGAAGGAGCGGATTCGTCCGATTCTCCAGCTGAAATGCTTCGAAGATTGTGTAAACAGTTTGGGAAATCTACCCTCTTGAAGGGCCACTTGTGATTTTATTATAAAACTTCCTCTGAGGGGTGACAAAAGATTGTAAACGAGCACAGAAAAAACTAAAGTTAAATTTTGTTGCATGTAAAATTTTCCGCTACTAAAGTTTATAAGTTTATCCTATCGGCAAAGTATGAGTCAATTCGAGCTATATATCACGACACCAGTTTCAAAACAACTTCCTGCTTACGTAATTTTTATTTAAAAATAATAAAGCCTGTCAGGGATGCATTGAAACTTTTTTTAGTGAATAAAAAAAAAACAACTTGACAGAACAACAACCGTCGTTTGTTTTCGATAAAAATGAAAAATAGGATTCGAATAAATTTTGAGGTTAAAGCATTGAAAAGATTTCTAATATGATAAATAAGTTGAATGTTTAATTTATTTGAGAATGAAATTAGGTTTGAATAAGGTAACGGTTCGTATTATGGAAAGGTTTTCAGAGTAACGAAAAAAATATTGTCGATTACAAATGCTTGAATAAACTATTTAAAAAAATCCAAGTATATTTTAATAGAATAATATCTTTAGTATCAAAAACAAGTCGCAAAATGTTTATGCAGGATAATTAAATAAAAATAAAAGGGAAAATGTAAAAGCTTAGCATGTACCTTCCGTGCTGGGAAACTTGGATCCAAGTGTAAAAATGTATTGAAAGCATTATTAAATATAAAGTAGTTATGTATTTATGAAATTACCATGAATATTTCGAAAATATAATAGACTTAATATTTATTTATAAAACCAAACGCTCAAAAATTAAATCAACTTGTGTAACTGTATTTTTTTAAGAAATGATATTTTTCAAAAAATAAAGAAAATTTCTCTCAGTTTAACATTTAAAAGATAAATATCAATAACTTAATATCAGAGTAAATAAAATAAGTACATAACCCTTTATTATTTTCAATCTTAGAACTTTTATTTTGTGTATAATAAATGTTTATCTCAGTAAGAAAAATTAGTTTTCCGCTAAATAAGAAAAACCAATTTTCAGACAAAATGATGAATCTACAACTGGAATAGATGCATTTTAAATCATAAAGATGAATTTTTAACCAAGTATATTATTCTTTAGGAAAAATACGAATTTTCAACTAGAAAAGGTAAATCAATCAAACATTTTTTTCAGATAAGAAAATTAGTGTTCTTCAAAAGATATGCATTTTTAACTGAAATTATGGAATATTCGATTAGAATAGTTATATTTTTAATTAAAAAATATTAATTAAAAAAAAACAATAATTTTCAAACAATTTATTAATACTAAATAAATTATCCATTTTTCATCACAAAGTTGAATTTTAAACTGAAAAGTACGAGTTTTCAACCAAAAATTCAATTGGTACATTTAAAGTTTAAAAAATCAGTTCCCACCGCAAAAAAATGTTAGCAAATGATGAATTTTCAACTAAAATTATAAATATTCAACTGGAATATTTGTATTTTCTACCAAAATAATAAATTTTTAATAAAAAGATTACATTATACCCGAAAAGACGCAAGTTTGAGCGCGCCAAGAGCGCGTGTGCGTTCGTTTTTGCGCTTCGCGCTCGACAATATATTTACCTCGTGCTACGAGCTTGGTCTTTGTATATTCCCCACACTTGTGCACAGACTTTTTAAAACTAAAGGTTAAAGCATCGAAAGCAGTAATTCGGTAATTGTGAATTCTCTTTTGTTAAAGCTCCTTCGGCTTTGACGAACACATTCTCATCACGTATCTCAGGTTTCGCACTTGAATTTGGCCCTCAAATTTTATATCATTTCCACACAAAAAAATATTATTAAAATGTATAACATGCATTAGTATCGAAACAGAGGTAGTTTAATTGACTCGTTTAAAGCAACGCGCATTATTAATAAAAATATGTTGTTATTGAAAAAAAATGTAATTTTAGGATTTTCCGTTATTTTCTATGCTGTCAGAATTTCAATTTTCTTTCCTCTCAAGAAAAGTTACAAAGTTTTTATTATAATCTTGTAGGGCATTCATAAATCAATTCTTCTTGTGTGTTTTTTGAAATTTTGTAAATGCTATAACTCTGGTAATTTTTGGTTTAGTGAAAAAATGTCATTATGATAAATTGTTCGTCTTTTTAAATACTACGAATATCCGAACAGAGAATTTTTGAATTTAAAAAAAAAGTGGTCTCAAAATATCCAAAATGTGCTAACCTTTTGAATTTGTATCCGAAATGGCTGGCTAACAAACTGGGCTTTTAGTTTAGGACAATAAAAGAGTGTACCAAAGGCCAATTTAATAGATAAATTTTTTCAAAAGATATCGTGCACACATATATACATGCATACGTACATACATACAGACAGACACACATACAGACAGACACATTCGTAAAAACTTGTTTTTCGAATTCAGGGGGTCTCAAAACGTGGGCATTTGACAAAAATTAGAAAGATCAAATTTTATTGACCTTCTCTGATGAGAATGTAAAATGGAATTTAAAAAAACTAAAATTTTTGAAACCCCCCACACGAAACGAAAAAAAATTAAAGTTGTAATGAGAATGTGCCCACTCAGCGGGCAGATTTTCGTACTGTTAATGATGTTTTTTCACAATTAAAGCGAAAAATATGCATCCTATCCAAAAGTGATTAATAACAAATTTGTAGATCTTTTCCAAATGTACAATTTTTGTTTTATCACCCTTTACCGTATTATGGATAGTTTGGCCGAAAAAGTCTAATTATTGGATTTTCTATTATTTTCTATGCAGTCAAAATTACAATTTTAGATTATTTAAAAAAATGTTAAAAGTTTTTATGATAATATTGTGAAATTTAAAAAAGGTGAATTCTTAGCCAAAAATTGAATAGTTGAATTTTCCATTAAAAAAATTACTGTTCTACCAGAGATACATTTTTACCTAAAATGATGTACTAGTTGAGACAATGACATTTTCAGTAACCAAAACAAATTTTTTACACAAACAAAAAATGTCAAACAATTTATTAATAGTAAATAAAATTTTTTTAAATAGTTACACTTTCATACAAAGTGATGAATTAGCAATAAAAAATTGAAAAGTTAAATTTCCAGTTAAAAAAAAATGAATTTACCACACAAAAAAAAACATTTTTAAACCAGAGTTATAAATGTACAACTAAAATTATGAATATTTAAATCGATTACTTGAACTTTCAATAAAAATGATGAATTTTCAAACAAGAAGATTAATTTCTACAAAAAAGACCAATTGTTAATGCTGAACCAAAAAGATGCATTTTAAACTATAATGATGTAATTTAATTGGATTAATTAGATTTCCTGTCTAAAAAGTTCAATTTTCAATGAAAACATTTTAACAAAATAGTTGAACTTTCAACTAAAAAAGATAAATTTAAAAAAAAGAAGTATTTTTATCTGAAATGATGAATATTTAACTGAAATACATGAACTTTTAACCAAAAAGATAAATTTTCAAATAAAAAAGTAATTCCTCACCCACAAATGAAATAGATAAATTTTTAGTACAAAATATTAATGTTGAATTCCTATTGATTCCTCTGATCCTCCTTTTTCTTTTTTTACTGTTTACGCATTTAATTATCTCCATAATTTTTAAAATTTTTTAATAGTTATTATAAAACAAATAAACAAACAACATTAAGTGCCATACAAAACAACCTATTGATACGTTTGTAGGTTATGTATATTATGTTTTTAATTACGAGATTGTGTACCGAAATCATTTACTTATCATATTTTATGTAGATAATATTGTTTATAATATTGCTAAACAATATTTCTGAGCACAAACACGTGAAAAATATACAATAAAACTACCATAAAACGTGTTTCCCTCCGAGGAGCTGCCCGTGAACTTAGAACGCAGGTCTGAACATTCAAACTTATATGTCATATATAATGTTCGAATTATTAATATTAAAAAAACGCATTTAATAATCAGCTTAGTTTCTTTATTTTCGTACATCAAGGCTGCTCACTTTTCGCTGGTTAGTGATACTGTAAACGAAAATTTCAGAAAATCTGTACATACATCCTATGACAGTTTTTTATTGCTTTCAAATGCCAATAAATGCAATTTTTCTTTTTAATTATAAACAAACATTTTTTTTAATTCCGATGAAATTTTTATGTATGTCTGTGGATAATTCTTTTCTTTTTATCTGACTATTTCTAGCCCAGCTCCCACGAGGGGACACAATCAAGACAGCGCTCTATAATATGCCCCGTTATCTTGTTCATAATTGAAAATCAATGCTAATGTAAAAGCATATTTTAAATTTCAATTTCAAAAATGGTTTCATCAATAAAATGTTTGAACGGGAACTCCCATCTCAAAACTTGTGATGTATGGTTATGATCATAGTGAATATGGCGAGGTCAAGAGCTTTCTTCTCAATCGCCAAAAATATATTTCCATTAGCCTGGGAAAAGTACAATTACTTTCAAAATGTAAATAATGCACGAAGCGCAATGCTTAAAAAAAATCTGGTGTCCTGATTTCCAGACAATTTCATTCATACTTTCATGTTCTTCGCATTGTTGTCAACTACACAGCAGACAGGCCCCATACAGTGAATGTAACGTGTCAAAATTTGTATCAAATTTCCTGAAATTCACTGGAAAAGCGTGCCTGTAGTGAAGACTTATGTCCATGTGGCTACCTCATGTGTGGACCCATGCAAACGGCGTTGGGTGGGCAGCGTTTTGTGGACAATGCAGGGGTGAAGGTTGCCTTTTAAAATAGACTCAAGACACGCCTGTATTTTTTCTTACAAAGAGGGTATCAAGATACTTGAGTAATCAGGTGATCAATGTGTGTCTCAGAAAGGGGAGATCATGTGGAAAAAATAGTATCACTCATTTGTATTTTTTTCATACCAATATACTTATATAAACGATGTCTCGTTTATATGTGATCTACCCTCGTGTCACTACGAATTTAGCCCATAAATACACGTTAAGCGGCACAGAAAAGACAAAACGTAATCTTTATAGCAATTTTAGAGTAATCTTTACCAGCAACAAAAATTACCTCCATGTGTTAAGATTGGTGGCTAATATTAGTTGGTCGACTTTGACTTCTTCTGGTATTCATTATTTAGAACATATCGAACAGATAGTGCACTTGTTTCTAGTCCCTTCATTCACATCACTTCATTTGGGTACCCATTTTT
The DNA here is from genome assembly GCA_010014905.2 of Druon quercuslanigerum. Lineage (NCBI taxonomy): Eukaryota > Metazoa > Arthropoda > Insecta > Hymenoptera > Cynipidae > Druon > Druon quercuslanigerum. Next base: position 21,984 of record JAAAKG020169174.1, on the reverse strand, counting down.
CACTTTGTTCATCAGTTCTGTTGACTGAATATGAATCTGATATTACTTTTCCCCACCAAGTCAGGGTTTTCCTTCAGACGCGGAAAATTAATACCCAGAAATTCAGTTTTTTCGGGTATGAAACTACTCTTGCAGTTTTATGTATGTTGGGGCGCAGAATACGAATCTGACATTAATTTTCAACAAGAATGTGAGGGCTTTTTCCTAGGCGTAAAAATTGTCCTAAAATATCAGTTTTTTCGGGTAGGAAAAAAAATTCGGGTAATTCCATATATGCACAATGGGGTCTATCGGCAAAATTAAATATTATGCTTTCAGTTTTGGGTATGGCTAAAAAGTTTCTGGCAGGTGCCAAAATAACTCCCGAAAAAGAAAGACGAGTTCTAAGAAACGGTTAATGTCCAAGAAGTTGGCAACGCCATTTTGTTTTTTCAAAAAATAAATATTCGTCCTGCATTGTTCTGGGTCTGTGTTTAATTTTGTGCCGTAAAGGATTTTTAAAAAAGTCAAAATTTGAGTCAGAAATTTAAAAAAAACTTTTCAGGGGCGCTACGCCATTGTGTTTCTTCGAAAAAACAAAATTTATGCTGAATTGTGCTAGGTTTATATCTTATATCGTCTGGAAACAGTCGGGCATCATATCTTTATGTATGTTGGGGCGCTGAATACGAATCTGACATTAATTTTCAAGAAGCATGTAAGGGCTTTTTCCTAGGCGCGAAAATTGTCCTAAAACATCAGTTTTTTCGGGTTGGAAAAAAAATTCGGGTAATTCCATATATGTACAATGGGATCTATCAACAAAATTAAATATTATGCTTTCAGTTTTGGGTATGGCTAAAAAGTCTCTGGCAGGTGTCAAAATAACTCCCGAAAAAGACGAGTCCTAAGAAACGGTTAATGTTCAAGAAGTTGACAACGCCATTTTGTTTTTTCAAAAAATAAATATTCTTTCTGCATTGTGCTAGGTTTGTGCTCAATTGTGCCGTAAAGGATTTTTAAAAAAGTCAAAATTTGAGTCAGAAATTTAAAAAAACTTTTCAGGGGCGCTACGTCATTTTTTTCTCGAAAAAATCCAAAAATAATGCTGAATTGTGCTGAGTTTGTGCTCAATTGTGCCCTCAACGATTGTTAAAAAGTCAAAATTTGAACCAAAGTTCATAAATGAAAATCTTTTGAGACATTCCAAACAAAAATGTAAAAAATGCGAAATACAAAAATCTGAAAGTTGTAGTGGGTTGTGGCTAGGCCTGAAAAAATTATTGTTTTCTGCAATTTTCACTTAAGTCTATATTTTTTGGCAAATATCTAGTTTTTTCCGAAAAATAATTTTTCAAAACGAAAATTTTTTAAGAGGCGAAACTCGAAATTCTGAAAGTTATGTTAGGTTGTGATCGGCGTGTAAAACAATGATTGTTCACTACAACTTTCACTCAGGACCATATTTTATGGTGAAAATCTGTTTTTTTGTCTAAAATTAATTTTTTGAACACAAATATATTCTGATGCTCTTTTTACTCGGGTCTGTATGTTTTGATGAAATACTGTTTTTTAAATTTTGGTCGTGAATGAAAAGTGCAAAGGGCAATAATTGTTTTGCACGCCTAGCACAACCCAGCACAACTGTCAGATTTTAGAAATTCGTCTTTGCACAAATTTTTAATTTTAAAAATTATTATGCGCCAAAAAACTAGATTCTCACCTAAAAAATAGAGATATTAAAAAAAATAGATTTTAAACATTATTTTGTGGAAAAAAGAAACTAATATTTCATCAAAAAATATAGACCTGAGTAAAAAGTGTATAGGACAATAATTGTTTTGGACGCCTAGCCTTTACATTTTCGAAATTCACATTTTGAAAAATGTTGGTTCCAAAAAAATTAATTTGAGAGAGAAAACTAGATTTTCACCAAAAAATAAGATCCTGAATGAAAAGGGTAGAGTACAATAATTATTTTGCAGGCCTAGCACAACCCACCAAAACTTTCAGGTTTTTGGATTTCGCATTTTTTTTATTTTTGTTTGTAATATCTCAAAATATGTTCTTTTGAGGATTTTGACTCAAATTTTGACTTAAAAAAAAAAAGTTTACGACAAAATTGAGCAAAAGCCTAGCAAAATAAAGCACATCATCCTATGTTCGCGCATTCATGTAGAAATGATCGATAATCGAAAAATATATAATATACTAAACTATTATTTATTAGATATTTTTATCTATTTCAAACTCATAATAATTTTGAATAAATTTCTTTGACTCTCAAAGGTTTTAAATAATTTTTAAAGAATTCTGAAAAATAAATTAAAGTAAATGAAATTTCAAGGGGTTCCTAGCAAATCTCAAGACTTCAGGTGATTTAAAATGATTTAAAAAAATTTCAAGGGATTTTTACGATTTCCAAAGCAAAGATTTCAAGGGATTCAAACGAGCTTCAAGAGATTCGAGGGTACTCAAGGAAAAAAATAAATTTTAATGAATTCTTAGTGATTTCAAAAATTGTAAGAGACTCAAATTATTTCAAAAAATTAAAAAAAAATGCTTAAAAAATGTTTCAAGAGCATTTTGTAGGATTTCAAAAGATTTAAAAAGGATTTTGAAAGAAGTCCAGCAAATAAGTGAAATAAAATGAAATTTCAAGAGATTCCTAGCGATTATAAAGATTTCATACAACTTCAAAGATTTCTAGGAATTTGAACGTTTTTTTAGAGATCTCTAATGAATTAGGTTCAGGTTAATTTATTTTCAAGGCATTTGAATTGATTTTTATTTATTTTAATAAACTTTTACGATTTCTAAGGAAAATATTGTAAGCGATCCTAAGGCATTGCAAAGAATTTCAAAAGATTTAAAAAATTTCAAGGAAGTTCAAAGAATTTTGTGGGATATCCAAAGATTTCAAGTAATGTCTAAAGAAGTATGGAAAATATTTTGAAATTAAATTAAATTTCATGGAATTCTTAGCAATTCCAAAAGTTTCAAGTGATTTTCAGGTAATTTAGTGAATTGTATTAGATTTAAAAACTTTGAATCTTTAAGGATTTCATAGAATTTTAAAGATTTCTAGAGATTTCAACTTCTTTTGAGAAAACTTTGATGAATACGGTTAATTTAATTTATATTAATGGAATTTTAAATACTTTTAGAATAATTTTCATAGATTTTTACTATTTCTGAGGAGCTTTAGGAAATAAATTTAATTTTATTTTAAGGAACTTTTACCGGTGTTAATAATTTCAAAGACGATAAAGAAGTTAGAATTTTTTTAAAGTAATTAAAAGATTTTAGGTAAATTTAAAAAGTTGCAAAGAATTACAAGGGATTTAAAAATGGTCAAGGGATGTCAAAGAATTTTGGAGAATTATCAAAATTTTAAAGGAATTTTAAAAAATTTCACCACATTTAGAGGATTTTATAGGACCTATAATTATGTTAAAGGTTTGAGAGGATTTAACTAATTTCAAGTGATTTTAACAGATTTATAGATAACTTAGAAAATAAATTTAATTCATTTGATTTTCAATAGAAAGTAATTCCAATGGATTTCAAAGAAAATTCAGGATATTTGAAAGATTTTAAGGGAATTCACAAATTTTTTTTGTGCAAACTTAATTTGTCCAGAATCTCTATTTTTGTGTACTTCTACACATAATGAGACTGTGTGTTTATACATTATTTTCTTTTTACAATAATTCTTTCAATATATTTGTATTATTTATTCCAATGCTGATTATCTCATATTCTTTTTCTGTATAATGATTAATATAATTTATTTCCTACAATTGCAAACAAATTTAGATTAAATCCATTATAGGCCTATTCTAATTTTCCTATAATATTTTCTCAGAAGGGCCATACAATATCATGCAGTCTCTATAAAATCTAGAACAGACTATTAACAATGTATAAAATCCATGATTCATTAGGGGTGAGTATATGATAGAATAGAAATTGGGAGAGCGTAGGAATGAAAAGGAGGAGAGAGCGGATAGAGAAAGCTATTAGGGTAATGGAGTTAAGGATGGAGAAAAGGCAGGTATGAGAAATAAGATTGTAGTAAGAGGATTGAAGTTAAAGAGCGGGGAAGAAAGGGAGGGGATGGAAGGCTGATACAGAGCATAAGGTCGGTTATAGGCAAGGTAGGGGAAGTTAGGATAGAGGAGAGAAAGGAGAATAAAGTGGCGGTTGTGGAAGTGGAGAGCTGGGAAGAAAAATAGAGGGTAATGCGTAACAAAGATAGGCTAAAGGACAAGAAGGAATTCATCGATCAAGATTTTATGAGAAAGGAAAGGGATGTGCAGAGAATGCTAAACAGGGCTAAGAAGGAGAGGAGTGAAGGGAGAGCGGCGAACGTAGGGTATCGGAACATAAAAATACATGAGAAAATGTGGTTTTGGACGAGGAGAAGGAGGCTTCGAAGGAAGTGCAGGGAAATTTGTTTTGTGGGAAGTAGGGGGGTGGAAGTAAAGCAGGGAGAAGAAATGTTAAAGGTGCTGTACTGGAAAGTAGCAGAGATAAAGAAGAAAGATGAGGATTTCTGGATGTATATTCAGGAATTTGATGTGGTGGGATGGATACAGACACGGGTAGAGAGAAAGAGATGGGGTAGTGCAGAGCAAAAGTTGCTAAAGGGGTATAGGTGGAGGCTACAGAAGACGAGCAGAGTAACGAGAAAACGAAGGGCGTGTGGGGGAATTATAATAGGAGTTAGGGATGGATTAGAGGAAGAAGTTCATGGAGAGTGGCAGAGTGTGCAAATGAGTGCAGTAAATATAGGAGGGGTAACATATATAGTGTACAATAAGGATAAGATTGAAAGGGTTAAAGAAAAGGTGGAAGACTAACTAGGAGAGAGAGATGATGTTATGGTGTTAATGCGGAGGGGGGAATTTAATGCGAGACTTGGGGGGGGGGGGAGGGCTGTACCAGGAAGGGGGGAACTTCTAAAAGGAAATAGAAGGATAAGTTAATAAATAAAGAGAGGAAGATTCTAAGAGACTGGACGGAGGACAGAGGATAGGTGGTCGCGAGAGGGATACACTGTTAGAAATGTTCGGATTATTCCGACACATTTAAAATAATAAAGTAATTGAAATTAACGAAATTAGGTTGCAGCAAACGAAATTCAGTAATTTTTATAGTAAATTTACTCAATTTTGTTTTAACTTTAGAGTTTCGTTTATATAAGATTCTAGATTAAAATTTTTTAACGTTTAAGCTTCTGGTTTTTAAATACAGGTATGGTTTTGGAAAATGAAAGATTGTTAGTGAGAAATTAGAGTAAATTAAAAATACATATTTTCGGGAATCTGGATAAAATATTCTTCTTAGCAATTTATTTCCCTTGTCTTCTTGGGTTGAAAATGTAACTAATTTCATATAAAATCGACTTTTTTTAAAACTTATATTGTGATGCTAAAACTGAAACTAAAATCTTGTTTGGTTAATAATTAAACTATTTTTCAAAAATTTGTCTTTTTTTTTAATTTAATAATTTTACTAGAAATTGCATCTTTCTTCAAAAAACATGCAACGGTTTGATTTAAAATTCAAGAATTTTGTTTATAAGTAATTTTTTTTGTTAAAAATTCAACTTTTTTGTTCAAAATTTATATTTTTGTTCAGAAAATCTAAATATTCTCAAAAAAGATTTCTTTCTCATTTAAAACTCATATTTTTATACTGAAAAATCAAACTTACATATTTTTTGGAAGGAAATTCAAATATTTTTTTGATGATTTGTCTTGCATCTTTCTTAAATGTAAATGCATCTGATTGTATAAAAATTCAACAATTTAAAAAAAAAAGTTATTCTTTTTTATTAAAAGTTCGACTGTTTCGTTGAAAAGTATAATCTTGGCAGAAAATTTACTTCTTATTTAAAACTTATATTTTGGATATTAAAAAGTCCAAATAAACTTCTTTTTAGATGATAATTGATTTTTTTAAATTTGTATTGTTGATGTAAATAGTTATCTGTTTGAATAGAAATTTAATCTTTCTTGGATAAAATTGCTACTGTTTGCTTGAAAATTAATCTCCTCTCTGTTTGAGGATTCAACTTTTATTTTTATTTTGGTTGAATCGCTTTGTTAAGAAATCATTTTTTTGTGCAATATTCAACTTTTAGTTGTCTATTCATGGTTTGGGTTGATGATTTGACCATTTCACTCAAATTAATTCTTTTGCTGGAAATTCATATTTTATGCTTGGAAATTCAATTTTTTACGAAAAATTTACATACGAATATTATGTATAAATAATAAAATAACATTGGTATATTTTTTGTGAGAACATTTCTCTAAAAATGTATAGTTTTTTTCATTAATTTTAATATAAATTCGCAATATATATTTGTCTTAAAACTGAAAATTATAGTACGACTATATACGAGCGACGTTTATATGTAGATAACTAATTAGCTATGTTATATAATACAGTCAATTAATCAAATGTGAAAAACTTTTTATTCTTAAAATATGGACTTTGATTATACATTTGATACAATGAGTGTACGTCCTATTATAAAATAAATACATAAGAAGTCGTTTGTATTTATATCGTATTTTCTTGCTCTTTATCTTCTCAGGACAAATACATACTACATGCTTTATATTTAAACTAACGAACCAAAAAAATGTATTATTTGTTTGAAATTTTTAGTTACAGTGTCTGAAAATTCCTAAAAATTAACATAATTTTCTGAAACTTGTGACTAGAGGTATATGCAGTTGCCGTTGCTTAAATTCCTGCTATATTTTAGAAAAATTTAGAAACAGTTTCTGAAAAAAGCTTAAGTGATGCGTCTCTGAAAATTCCTGCAGAAATTTATAACAGTGTACATAAAAATGTCACACAAATTAAAATTGGGTTGACTGACAAATCTCATAATGTAACCGGAATTAGAAATGTATATCTCCTGCTGCTAATACGTCTTCCAGGACGATACCGCAGACAATGGGGAATAGTTAGGTGACTTGGTATGTACCCAGTACAGAGACAATGTGGGTGGTTGAGCGACGCTAGGCGACGGGGTGAAGGGGCCAACATTATTAATTTGGTCTCAAGGGTGCTACTAATATTCATTTGGCCCGTTTGTTGCTCAGGGATGCACGTAGTTTGGAACCACCGCCAGGTTTGGACTCGTTTCGATGTTTTTTTTTAAAACAGAAAACGGGACATAGCGAGTCGGGTAAATAACTCAATATCGACTCAGTCCTGCCCACCGGGACGCGAACCCCTTATACATCGTTTGTCACTTCATCCCAGCAAAAAAAAGAGATTACTTTTTTGTTGAATATTTTGAAAATTCCACTTCCACTTTTATCAATCATTTTACTCTATACAGACAATTCACAGCATCATTATTACTATCCTGGGACAAAAATATTAATATACAGCATTGTTCCACCAATTTATGTACGACACGCGATACATTGACAAAGCTTTGTCGAGTCAACGAAAGATGTTGACAGTATTTTTCATGAAATTGACTATGAGCTTCATCAAGTGGCCGCTAGAGGGATGACGTTTTTCTGCACTCCAGGTGGAAGTTTTGGTTTAAGGACATTTCATACTTAGAAAATTATCGATTTCACCAGTTTTAGGTTCCCCCTGCTTTTTTCCTAGTATAATGAATATTTTGTCTTCAAAAATTGCTAAATGATAGGGAACATGCTAACGGACGGCCCTCCATACTTTTTTGTGGGTTAATTAAAAAATTTTGATTTTGATAAATTCGATGTGTGCGTATTTTGAGGCACGGCAAAGACCTACATTTTCGGAATGACGGAGAGCTGAAAAACGACGCTAACCTCAAAATAATGCACATGCATAAAAATTTTATTTACCACAATTTTCTTTTGTTTTGATCCCTCAAAAAAGATTTGAGGGGTCCGTTATGATATTTTACAGCATCTCCGAATTTATTTGAATTTTTTATTTTGAAAAAAAATCAGGGGGACCTGTACCCGATTGACCACACAACAAAGTATCACATGACCTTAACACAAAAATATTTCTAGCCCTAAAATCTTCAAAGGATAGTAGACGCAACGTTAATTTTTTTTATATAATATTAGTTTATAGGTACCATATTGAATTTAATATGAAACGCTTAAGATTTTAAATAGAAACGTATTGCTAAAATGGCGAATGTTTTAAAATATATTTGAAAAGATGAACTATAAATCATTAAAGTGGATTTTCCAACTAAGAATTTGAATTTTCAAAACCAAATTACTTAGTTTTATACCACATAGTTGTTTTTATGACCAAATAGTTGAAATTTCTAGCAGAAGAGACATGCATTTTCTAATACATGAAAATTAACTACAGTGAGAAACAGTTGCATTCTTAACCAAATACTTAAATCTTGAAAACAAAAAGATGAATTTTTTTACAAAAAATGTAATAGTTGATATTTCAACCTGGAAAGATTTTAATTTTAAATTAAAAAAATTGTTCAATTAAAGCATATAGGACAAGTTTTTATACAAATAGTTGAATCCTAAAATAAAGCCGTATTTTTTAAACAAGTAGTTGCTTTTTTGACAAAGAAAGATAACATTTTTATCAAATGAGATATTTTTCCAAACCAAAAAGACAAGTTTTCAATAACCGGGTCTGAATCTTCAATCAGGATAAATTTGCAGTTAAGAGAGACTTTTTTAGCCTCATGGATGAAATATTGAGCATAGTTATTTTGTTACAAAATAATTAAGTTTTGAAGCCAAAAACACACATTTTTTAGAAGACAGTTGACTTTTTGACCCAGAAGAATTAATTTTCAACCAAAAATTATTGTTCAATACAAAAAGAAACGAATTTTCAATACAGAAAAAAAAGAATTTTTAGAATTTGTTAAAATTTCAATCAAAGAGATGGATCTTTAACAAAAAAATGATTTTTTTACAAAGAATTTCAACTTTAAACGAAGGAGTTAAATTTTCAATCAAGAAAATTAATTTTCAATATGGAATAAGAACCATTTTTTAATTAAATAGTTCAATCTTGAACCTACAGAATAAATGTTTAACAAATAATGTAAAATTTAAGTATATAATTATAATATCATAATATTTGTATAATGAAGTTTGGACAAATAGAACTTAATAAAGAGAGGAATATTATTCTCAACAAAATCAACATTTATTATAAGTTTTCATGGTCAGTATTCCACTGTATCTATTTTGAATTAAGTAATTGAATTTTTAACAAAAATTAAATGAATTCTCAATAAAAAATGTAATTTATAAATTTTCGTGAAAAATGATAAATTTCTCGGCCAAAGATAGAAAAGTTGCAATTTTGGTTAAAGAATTAACTTTAAATAAAAAAAATTTCGTCAGACTATTTTCAATAAATACTGCAAAATATTTTTAGTAAGGAAAGATTTTTTAGTCAAGGGAGCAAAAAAAAGATACAGATAAATTATGGAATTTTTAAACTAAAAAGGTGAATTCTCTAAAAAACAGTTGAATTTCAATCAAAAAATTAATTTTCTACTAAAAAAGGCAAATTTTCAACAAATTTTATACATTTTTAACTAAACATTTGAATTTTTAAACTGAAATATTAAATTTTAAACAAAAATGGAACAATTATATTTACATTAAAAAAATTAGTTATTAACAAAAAAAGGAAACGTCTAAAGGTAGTTGAATTTTTAATCAAATATTTTGATTTTAAGCTAAAAATGGTAAAATTTCAAACAATAATGAAATATGTGTTCAGTAAAAAAATTTATTTTAAATGAAAACCAAAAACAAATTTTCAACGAATTAATTTAATTTTCAACCAAACAGTTAAATTTTTAATCAAGTAGATTATGTTTCTACCAAAACAGACAAATTTAGAAAAAAAATTAAATCTTAAACTAATAAAATAAATGTTTATTAAAGTAGTTCCATTTACAGTCAAGTTGTTGAACTTTGAAACAAAATAGATAAGTTTCCAATAAAAATTAAGTGGTTGAATTTCAATCTAAAAACGTTTATTTTTAACCGAAAATAAAATAGTTAAATTTTAAATAAAAGAATTAATTTACATTAAAAAATTGAACAGAATATTTGAATCTTCAATCAATGTTTAAAATATTTGTTTTACTTTCACTCAAGTAGTTTAATTATCAACCAAAAAAAGGCAATTCTCAGTTATAAATTTATTACATGAATTTTAAACCCTAAACAATCAATCTTAGGCCAAAAATGAATTATTTAGATTTTTAGTTAAGAAAATTAATTTTCAATAAAAAAAACAAAGTTTCAAGAAAATAGCTGAATCTTCAACCAAATAGTAGAATTTTGTGTAGAAAAGAGATGAATTCTTAATTAAAAATTTAATACTGGACTTTTTATCTTAAAAACTAATGATTTTAAACAAAATGTAGAATAGTTAAATTATCATTAAAAAAATGTATTTCCCATAAAAAATCAGGTTTTTAAAGAAAATAGTTCAATCTTGAACAAATAAAATTAATTTTGATTAAAGTAGTGCAACTTGCAAGCAAGTAGTTGATTTTTTAATCAAAACAGATGTTCTCTCAATGAAACATTTAATAGTTTGATTTTCATTTAATAACTATTAATTTTCAACCAAAAATAAAATAGTGAGATTTTTAGTAAACGAATTATTTTTCATAAAAAAACAAGTTTTCAACCAAATGTTTCAACCTTCAACCAAATGGTAGATTTTTTTACTAAAAGAGATTTCTAAATATAGAATGTAAAATTACGCTTTTTAATGATAAAGAACTAACTTTTAACGAAATAAAGTTGGATTTTCTCATTGGGTTCTATTAATTCAATTCGCATTCAAGCGAAATCAGGATCTTGTATCTGAAAATCAGGATTTTTTAGCCTCCTAAGATGTTAATTGAGTTGTTAAAATTGCCCCCTTCCATAATTTTCCTCCCCTACTCCGCCCAGGTTCATTATTCGCTTCCCTTTCCTTCCTAAAATTCTTCCTTCACTACTTCCCCCTATCCTCACTTTCGCTGTCAACTCTTCCCTTCCCCTAATTCCCTTTCCCAGGCCTAATTTCCCCTCAAATACTCACCCGCCCTAGTTTACTAGCCCTTCTTTACTCCCACTTACTAAATTCCCTCACTTCCAATAAATTAAAATTATTTACCCTATTTCCTACCGCTTCTACTCGCTCTTCCTACTTTCCCTTATTTTTCATACTTCCTATACTTCTCATATTTCCCCTCATTTCAATTCCTTCAAATTCGGGTCTTACCGTCTTACCATTTTTTCTCACTTCCCCTCTGGAGGAAAAAGTACGATGGATTGATGACCCGACCGAAACTTTAAGGGCCTCTGCTCCGGGCTACGAAAAACTAAAAACGAGACAAAGGAAAAGTTTCTTGAAAAGAGGGGAAAAAGATGAATCCTCGGAAAAGGATTAAAGAGGATAAGCAGGGCAAAGAATGTGAATAACTCTGTATTTAGATGTTTTACTTGTAAAATAAGATCCCTAATTTTTATTTTTTCAAGTGTTTCAAAAAATTTTTTTTTTTTTATTATTATTTTCCGTGTATGATGTTCACTCTTTGTGTTAAGCCTTCCTCCTCCACGTCAAAAATCGTCACAAAATCTAACCTTTCCCTTCCAGCTGACTCACTGCTTTCAGTCTGACGTAGTTTTGAACGGCCCCAAAAGATGTTTCAGGTTTTTCAGAACCAATGATAAAAATTCCATTCTTGGTTCTCGAAAGCGTTTTGAAACATTTCCAGATCACTTTTCCAAGCTTTCGTTTTTTTTTACTCTCAAAATACAAAAAAGTTCTGTATTACTCTTTAACTGCATCTCTGCGTGGTAAGTGATGGTGAGAAAGGAAGACAGACAGAGAGATGGTTGGATGGCATTAACTTCCACTTGGGTTGATTCGCGGCTGAATTAAAAGCCCTGACAATCAAAGGACAATAAAACCAAGACTTAGACGGGAAACAACAATGGGTAAAATGACTACAACTACTGTAGGCGCTGAAAGGGGTGCGGGGGTTTATACATAACGATGGTGTGGGGAAATAGGGCGGATTCACGTTGGTGAGAGGGAGGGGGAGTGAAAGGGGATAGAGGAGTTAAGATTGTGCCGTAAAAGTTTTACGAGTCGCGGAGGTACTGCCTCCTTGCATCTGCTCCTACTTTATTTCGCCCTTAGACCGCTCTTCTCTTTATTCCGGACGCGTGTACCCGTAGCTTCTGGCTTAAATTACATCGTCAATCGTAAACACATCCGTGCGCCGCTCTGTTTTCGTTTAAGCATTTTCTAAAGAGCCGTGGAAAAGAGAAAAGGGCTTCTTCCTATTACCGGCACTAAATCGAACCATGCGCTACACTCTAGAGGAACTCGGACGCGCGCCAGCTGGCAACTTTGAAGCTGGAGTTACTTTCGCGAGAATGAAAGAAAGCGGCTTTAAAGGTCTTTTTCCCAATATCAAACACTTTTTTTCACAGATATTTTAGAACATTTTAAATAATTTGCTAAATTTAAAAAAAAGGATTAAGTCAACAGAGCAAGAAGAGGAGATTGGTTAATGGAAGGAAAAGAAAAGCTTAAGGAAATGGCTAGGATTATCAAAATGAATGAGGGATATGTAAATGAGGAGATTCAAACAATGATAGGAGAAATAAAAAGAGTATTAGAGTGCACAAGCAAAAAAGAAGTTAGTGGAGAGAAGGGGGTAATAGAAATGGATGGGATGAGGAATATGAAAGAATGAAGAAGGAAGTGAAGAAGGAATGAAGAAAAAGGAGAAGAAGGAGAATAAGGGAAAGTTGTGAAGAAGAATATACGACAAGCAATAAGGATTATACTGAGTAGTGCTATTAAAAAAGGAGAAGGTTTAAAGAAGAGTTAACGGAGAAGGCTACGACGGAGAGAGAGGCTTAAAAGATGATCAAGAATATCTTGATTACCTTAAAAGGTAATCAAGATATTTCGATGGCAATATAGAACAAAAATTTTATGGATTTTCTTGGAGAGGTAAAGAGAAAATATGGGGGGACAGAACCAAAGGAATTGGCATGGATAATGTTCAGTGCAGTAGGTATAGGAGATGGGAGGCCAGAGTTATGGAAAGGAGATTGGTGCCAGAGTTGTGGAAAAGAAGAAATAGTGGTACCCATAGTGAAGAAAGACAAAGGGGAGGAGGTCAAAGCTTATAAAGCAGTGACGCTAATTCCAACAGTGCATTAAGTATATGTAGCTGTTTTATCGCAGAGGTTCAAGAAAGAAGTTAATTAAAAAAGCGATAGCGACTTATTCATACAGGGTTTAGAAAAGGAAAGGAAATCCTTAGACATACAAAAAGCAGGGTAAGGTCGAGAAAGAAGTAGGAGATAGTTCCTGGTTGGTGAGAGGAGTAAGGCAAGAATGTCATCTGTGTTTATTTTTACTTAATATATTAATCTCAGACCTAAAAGATGAAATGAAGAAAAAAGGATGGGCAGCAGTGAAGATAGGAAAAGTTATATACACTGGCATACACGGCTGATATAGTATTGATGGCATAGGATGAAGAACGAATGACGCGTCTAATTACAGGATTGGAGAAATCCTTAGATAGGAAAAGGGAAATTATCTGGGAGGTGGAAAGGGGCAAAGTTAGAAGAAGTAAAGAAGTTGATCAAAGTGAAATTATAAAAAAGTGACAGAAAAGCTACAGATTTGGAGAACAGAAAGTTAAAAGAAAGGAGAAGGAGAATGTGATTCTTTGATATTATAGTATAACCAGTATTAGGCTATGGAGCAGAGATATGAAGATGGAATGAAAGAAAAGTATCTGATATCTGAGGAATGAATGCTGAAAAACGCTAAAGGAAAAAGTCAGTACTGGGAGGATTCTAAAAAATATAGTGTAGAGAAGATACTGTTTGACGAGAGTGAAAGACATTTTCTCAATGTTATGGTCGTGTTGAGAAAGTGAAATGTGAACGATTGATGAAGCAAGTGTATTTAGGTAAAGAGAATGGTAGCTTACCCAGAAGCACACACAAGAATGAATGTTGGAAACGAGTGAATAAGAATTTATAGCGACCAGATATAATGATCCGTAGAAACATGAGGGCTTGTCTGAAAAGGTGTATGGATGTAAAGGAAGCTAAAGTTGTATGTCAGAACAGGAAAGTTTGAAGAAAAATAGTTTATAAGATGTCTGTGATGAAGAGTTCCAGCGGAGTCACAGACCCCTTGAAACGAGCTATCATGGATACTAAAGTGCCCACGTAGAGAGCTTTGCTTAGTAGATGTGATTGGAGTGAAGATTATGAACCTTGGTATACGATTATTAGTCTTAGTTTTCTTGTGTGACCTTTAATGAATTATGTTAAGTCTGTTTTATTTTAGGTGTTTTGCAAATGAAATAGAAGGTTCAAAAAGAACGCCAACTGTAGTTTTTAAATGGCCTTTAAACATAATGCAAAAAATATTTAATTGACTTATATGAAATCAGAATTTCATGAAATTTGACCTTCGAAACAACCCTATTGTTGCAAAGTGAAATAGTATAAAAGATATGGGAAAAGATAGTTTATTTGTTCTTACGAAACGTAGCAATAAATTCAATGTCCCATATCTAAAATTTTGTGATTTTTAAAGTTTCGCAAAAATTAGCAATCAGGAAACCGTCCGCTGCTTCCCCTTTTCCATGTTTTCGCTGTGTGACTTGGATTCTTATCTACGAGCCAGCAACCCCAAGGGGTTTAAGGGTACAAGTATTTAACGTTTAACGTTACAACTTTATCCAGCAAGTAGTGAGTAGAGTTTAAGAGGGGTGGGCTGTGTTGGCTAACATGGGACGAGTTTAAAAACATACTTTTTAGGTTAATCGCTGGACGTTGGAAAATGAGGCATCAGGGCGCTTCGTGGATATAAAAAGGGCCTTCCATCTTTCCCTCTCATCCTACTCATCATACGGTTCTATCCTTAGGGATTAATTTCCCGAGGTTTATATACGTTGCAAGGAGGGTCGCTTCATGGTATATGTAAATCCTCAAAAGCTTGCTACGAATTTTCCGCTCAAGAAAGATACGAGCTTGCCTCCAAGGAGCCTTCGAAAACTTAATAGGGATGCACGATTTAGTGCGTGGATTTAAATACTGAATTTGATGCATGTAAAGGATTAGGCTACTGTTGCGGAAAACATAATCTACTTAAAGAACCTCCTGCGATTTTTTCAAGATCCCAAGAACATTCTTATGAAAGATATTACGATAAGAAAATGTTCTTAATGGTTCTTGAAACTGACTAAAGATAGAAGCACCAATAATGAAACAAATTTTTTAGAGATTCTTGAGATTTTCATTATATATGGGACACCGGAAATATAATTATTCAAAATTTTTATATTAATGAATGGACCGGATCTTTCAGAATTAGAAATTACTCCTAAATGTTTAATTTACTTTAAATAGATAATTATATTAACATTATGAAATAAATTTTATGCTCTCACACCGATGCTTCATAATGCATGTACCTATTTTGGAATCGATACATATGCAAGTAAACGTATTTTTTATGTTATTATGGCTTATTTTACGTTATTTTTAATATTTAAATGAATTAGATGCTATAATGAATTGTTAATTTGATCATTCAAACAGATAACAAAGTTGATAAAATATGTTTTCCAGTATTATATTCCAGATATCTTAACCCTAAAATTAATTTATAATGTTTTCGAGAATATGATTATTAAAAACCTTTCAAGGAATAGAATGAGCTTTTGTAAATAAAAATAGAATAAAACTTATTTCTTTATATATAGAAGATAGTAGGTTTTTAACAACAATGATTGTGAGATTTTCGTCACATACGTTACACCACTTTTTTAGATAGGAAAATTTTGATGAAAGGGAAATCATTTTAATATAAAGGATTTTTATAAAATCGACTGTCATTGAATCAGAAAGGACCTTATATAAGGATAATTTGTCTGCCGACACCTTCTTTATTTGTTTAAATAAATTATTGAAAAAGATACAGTTTTTCCTCAATTTTTAACCAGCAGTTTCTTTGTTTCAACTGAATCAATTTTAAAAATCACAAAAGCGCTGTCGTTAAATCCAATATAGTCAACAAAAGTTTTGACTTTTTCGAAAAAACAGTGGTAAGTTGACAAAGTAGCGAAATTTTAAATATTTTTTTATACAAAAAATATAATTGTGGCTCATAAACAATAATAATAATAATTTTCGTTCATTGATAAAATAACATAAGAAAGGCATGTCCAAGTCATTTAGAATTAATTCACTTTAAGACTTGACTTTACGCTTGATGGATTTTTTTACATCTCTTCTACTGATATTTAATTCTTGCGACGAATGCGTTGACAGTAAAAATGAAATTTGCTTCACTCTTCTCATAAAAGCCACATTTTATATGCTAGGTCATTCAATTTCAACAAAAACTTTTATTTAAATTATTTAACGCTATGTACGATTGAAATTAAAGTTCAATTTAGCATCTAGTTAACCATAATATAAAAAATAACATAAAATAAGCCGTGTTGGTATGATAAAAGTCATATTGAGTACGAGTTTCAAAAAATACGCGGGCAATAAAAACGTGACCATCGTTATAAACATCTGTGTTTTCGTCTCATAAATATGGACCATGTAGGCAACGGTGTAGGTATTTTGAAACAGCTTATTAATAAATAAAGTTGTACCCACGTAAAAAAATACAGTCATCTTAAATCTATGACTCTTGAGCATTCGCTTGGGCTTCATTTTTTCATTCTTAAATATTTTAGCACAGTACTTATTTTTATGTGCATGAAATGCCTTAAATTCATACTTATCAAGACTATATAGTCACAAATGCACTTACAAATAATTTATACCTTTGATTATTTGTAAACCTTTTTTATAAACAAATTATGCTTCTTGATAGGCAAAAATTTATCACCATGAGCCCTCGTGAAATAGTTTTCATAAAAAAGTACAGGAAACTAAAATCATTTTTAGAGGAATATATAAATTAGTTTGATAAATTACAACAAACATTAGAGCAATGTACAAAATTTATTTACTATTAAATATACTTTTTTATATTTTTGTATTTTATTGTAGTTTTAATTTTCCACAACATTTTCGAAAAAACATAACTACAGGAATTCACTCCTTTTGCAACCAAAAATTATTTTTCGCTTCACCCACATGGAAATTTTATTTAATTGAGAAAGATGGTTGTCATATTATGTACAAATAAAAAAATGAAAAAGATGTTGATACAATAGAAACTGAATTGGATACCTTCTGCGCCACAGTTAAAAACAAAACTCTTGAATAAAATCCTGTTTCTTAATTTTTACTGAATATTATTTTTAAATTTTGAAATTAATAAATAAAAAGTTTGTTCTTTAACATAGCACGAAAGTTATCAATATTTTCATTAGACGAAGGTGAGACTATAATTAATGTCAAAATTTAAATATTTTTCACTCGATTTTTCATTTACTTTTTTGAAACTTTTGCAATTATTTCTGCAGGTTCTAAAGATTTTTTCAGACTATTGTGAAACGTACCTGATGCTTTGGGGAAGTATCATGAAAAATGTTAAAATTTGTATTAGAAATAAACAAAATGTAGAAAAATTTTATTGAAAAAGGTCATCGTATTTTCACAGAAATGTTGCGAGAGTTCCTACGTATTTGTATGGATTTTCAACCTAAATTCCAAAGGCTTTTAGTTTTATTCTGCATTTTTATCATGTAATATCTGTAGAAATTATATAGAATTTCATGTTTGTATTTTTTAAGAATTATTGCAGAATTCTTTGTAAATATTCCTTTGAATTGCAGTACGTATTCAATAGAAATTTGTTTAATATTCTAGAATTATTTCTAAACGTGAGATTTTAGAGAACCCCTTCAGAATTTTTTCACAATCCTCATTCTCATAGGATCAATATATACATTTAATGGATTTTTCTAAGAAATTTTAGTATACTTTGTTAATATTTTTAAATTTTACTGAAGTTTATTATTCCACACACACATTATCGAAAACAGTTTGAGAATTTTTTTACGAATCCTGTACTAATTTCTAATTTCCGATTCTAACTATAATTAAAAAAAAAGGATGAGATTTTTCAACAACTTTTGAGTAAATAATGTATCGTAATTGGAAAAATAATTTTCATTAAAAAGTTTTACATAAAAATTTAGCGATGTCGAATATCGCTGCAAAAGTTCCGCTTGAACATTTTTCGTATAAATTTTCTTGGGAGTCTGTATGGAAATCTGAAATTTTCTATAAAAATTCCATGCAGCTATGAAAACTAGTACTGGATTTTCATAAGGAAATTATTTATATTTTTCTATTTTCTCTATTGCAAATTAAACTCTTTAGCTTTTCTCTATTAATTTCAAAGCGGATGATACATTTATTGATATGAAATGATAGGGAGTTTATGAAAAATTTGGCACAATGGGATGTAGTAGTAATGTTGGAGATGTGTCTAGATGAAAGGGGATGGGAAACAGTAAGTGAATGGTTACTAAGAGATTAGAAAGGTAAGTTCAAAATTCAAAGTGGAAGAATAAAAAGGGCAGAAAAGATTATTAATAATATGGCTAAACGGAAGCAAAAGTAAAAAGAGCAGGTAAAGGAGATTTTTCATTCAAATCTAAAGAATAGTTTAAGGAAAAGGTGAGGAATGTCAAAGTGAAAGGAGGAAACGTAAACCAGGAGCTGGAAATAATGATAGGAGAAATAAACAGATTATTAGAGTGCACAAGCAGAAAGGAAGTTAGGGAAGGAGGAAAACAAGTGTATGGGATGAGGAATGTAAACAGAAAATAAAGAGGGAAGAGAGAAGGGAATTAAGAAAATTGAGAAGACAAGCAAGCAGTACAGAAAAAAAATAGAAAAAAGAAAGCGTATACTAAGTTATATGATCAAAATAAAGAGAAGGAAAATAAAAGCTTTTATAAAGAGGCGAAGAAAGTAAGAACGGAAGAGGATTTTTGGAAGGTGGTAAATGGAGAGAGAAGAAAAAGAAAATGATTAAACCAGGATATTGAGATGGTAGATGAGAAGGAGCACATTACAAGGAAGGAAATATTCAAGTTATTAGGGATAATGAAAGGTGGAAAGGCACCTTATATAGATGAGATTTCAAATAAAGTCTGAAAATATGTGAAATATGAACGATGCATGGGCAATAGGAGGTAAGAATGGGGGAAAAGAAGTGAAAATTGTGTGGAGTATATGTGAGCGGTGCTATTCAGGAAAAATCAGACGAGATCAAAGAACTGTTGGAAGAAAATAGAGAAGGATGGTTTATCTTAAATAGAATTACACAGGAGGTGAGGAAAGGAAATACACGCTGAGGAGGAGAAAAGGAAAGCGTATTTGGTTATGTCGTACCGGACGATGAGGTATGAGTGAAGGTGAAGAAATTGGAGGCAGGGACTTATATAGATTTGGTTCACTTTTCGATAATAGTGAAACAAGAGGGAGTAAAGATTAATAACAATATGGCTAAAAGGAAGAAAAAGTAAGAAGAGCAGACAAAGGAGATTGTTCATTTGAAGGCAAAGAAAAGTTTAAGGAAAATGTGAGAAATGTCAAATTGAGAGAAGGAAATGTAAACCAGGAGGTGAAAATAATGATAGGAAAAAAGAAAGAGATTAATAGAGTGCACAAGCAAAAAGGAAGTTATGGAAGGAGGAAACGAAGTGTATGGGATGAGAAACGTAAACAGAAGAAGAAGAAGGAAGGGAAAAGGGAATTAGGAAAATTAAGAAGATGGACAAGCAGTACAGAAAAAAAGAGAAAAAAATAAGCGTATACTAAGTTATATGATCAAAATAAAGAGAAGAAAAATAAAAGGTTTTTTGCAGAGGTGAAGAAAGCTAGAACGGAAGAGAAGGTTTAGAAGGTGGTAAATAGAGAGAGAAGAAAAAACTGATTAAACCAGGATATTGAGATGGTAGAATGGAAAAAATATTTTATGGGATTGCTACGAAGGATGGAGAGAAAAGTCAGGAAAGAAGGAAAATATGACAGGGAATCAAATGGGAAGGAGCACATTACAAGGGAGGAAATATTCAAGATATTAGGGATATGAAAGGTGGAAAGGCACCTTATATAGATGAGATTCTAAATGAAGTCTGAAAATATGTGAAATATGAACTTTGGTATGTCTGGCATTATATTATGGAGCGAAAGTATGGTGTTGGGAGGAAATGAAGCAGGTTGATATTTACAAGAAAAGTATGCCTCGGTATGTGGTAAGAGAAGAAGCGCAAAGTAATAAATTAGGTATTAGAGGACGAAAGAAGACATGGCAGGTTGAGAGAAAACTAGGGGAATGAAAGAGAGGAGAGTTAGCGAAAAAGTGTTTGAAGGAGATATAAGGAAAGAGAGGGAGGTCGAAAGAGCTAAAAAGATGGGAAGGAGAAAGAAGGGAGTTTTTTGGTGCTAGAGATATAGGTGAGAGGAATGGAGTAAGCTATGCTTTTCAGAAAAGAAAGATAACAGAAAGTGAAGAATATGCGAATGGGAGGAGGAAACATGGGAGTATGTAAGAGAAGAATGTAGGAGAGGAATGGAAGATAATGAAAGATGGAAAAAGAATGTGTTAAAAAATCTAAGGGAGGTTAGAAAGGGTGACGAGTGGATGAAGGATATGAGGGGGGCTAGACGAGTGAATGAGAATTAATTTTTAATAGTTGTAAATATTCTTAAATATTAAAAATAAGATAATATAGAATATGGAGATGGTTTTGTAAGAAAAGGAGGGCATTCATATTCCTAGGGCCACATTATGAATAGAGAAGAAATTTATTGCTATTATTTTAAAAATTAAAAAATTGAATTTGTTTTTATACATATTTTTAATCACTCCACTTACTCCTATTTTAAACTTTTTCTCTATTTTGTTTATGTAAGGATGATTTTGAAACGCTTTTTATTGTCTATGTTTTTAACTATTGTCTACGTTTTTAACTATTTAGTTGAAAAGTCGTTTCATTTTTTATTGAAAATTAATTTTTGTAACTGAAAACTAAACTATTCCATTTTTACTAAAGATTCATCTGTTCTAGTAAAAATTTCCATTATTTTGTTGAAAATTCCTTTTTACAGTTCAAAATTCAAAATTGATTGAAAATCATCTGTGTGTTTGAAAATGAAATTCTTTGTCGTAATGCTGAATTCTATAAATGTTCTCTTTCTTAGATTACATGCAGCTATTTGTTTTAAAATTAATTTTTTTGTAAGAATTCTTTTTTAATACAACTTTTTACATTCTTATAATTGAAAAAAACCTTCTTGGTGGGAAATTCATATTTTTTGTTTATAAATTCTTCTCTTTTGTTCAAAATTTGTCTATTTATACATGAGAAGCATTCTTTTAGATTGAAAATTCATATAAACGTATATGTTTTGTTTGAAGTATAGTCCGTTACCTTCACAAATTAAAATATTCGGATGGAAATTTATTTTTGTAATTAGAAAAATTCAAGTATTTGTTTAAAAGATCAACTTTTTTGTTGAAAATTCAATGATTTTTCTGAAAAGGCAAGTAACAGGCTGAAAATTCAAGTTTTTTGTTAAAAAGATATATTTTTTTGGTTAAAAATACAACTTATTTGTTGAATATTGATCTATTTGCACATAATTTTTTCCCTTTTTAAATTGAAAAATCATTTTTTTTGTTTTAACTTTAACTGCTTTTTAAAAAGTATAATTCGAACATTTGGATAAAATTCACCTTTGCAAATTCAAAATGTAATCGTTTGTTTAAAAATAATCTTTTTAGACCTAAATTTAACTGTTTTTTGAATTTTCATCGTTCTAGATAGAAAACTGGTCCTTTTGAATTTAAAATTCTTTTTTGGTAGAAAAGTATTTTTTTGTTTAAAATAATTATAATATAATAATATTCTAATAATTATTTTTATTTAAAAACTATACTATTATATTCATGGTTAAGAAATAATTTGTATTGGTTAAAGACTCATCT